>JAZHYW010015713.1:0-198004 GCA_037355805.1 Ixodes ricinus
ATATGACGAGCCGCGTAGTTGAGGTAAATCCGAAATCAACCACACATTACGTGCGTACTGAAACTACCATTAGGGATTAGAGCTCTATAGCACCTAGAAGAAGAATTTACTGGCTTACTACCTCATAAACACACACACTGAGATCCATTCCAGTTTAACCCACTCATCATCACTCCCGTCCGCCGTTTCCTCTATCGTTTCAGATCAGATTCCTCCTGCCACAATGTTCGTCTGCTTCTTTTGCTTGGGTTGTGAGTGGCTTCAGAACACCGATCTCTGAGTGGTTCTGAATGAAGGATAGTGGGTAGACCTCAAGGCAGGCAGCTTGCTCTTGAGATCTCATGCGCTATCCTTCAATCAGAGCCAATCAGCAGCTCGGCGTCTCTCTGACGTTACCGTAACTCCTACGCAACGTTATTAGATTAACTCAGTTACGGAACTGTTCATAGACGCTGCATGCACGAACAGTACCCCCCTCACTCACCACGACTCGCCCGGAGTCGCTCGACGCGCCGCCGGACGGCTGCTTTGGTAACTGAATCGGGATACGTTCGTTTCAACGTTACTAGAAACGTAAAAACCAACGGAAAAAAACTCTTTTTGTAGTAACTTTTATTGGAGTTTAGTACAAAATGGGGGGCGCGTGATGTTTTCTAAAATTTTTAGTTTTCAAGGTTTTGCAGCACAATTAATATTGTTTTTATACAACCATGCCTCAGCGGGGATTTCAGGTAGCGCGTCCCGACCTAGGCGCATTTTAACTTCGGTGATATGTCGCGGCGCGTCCGCTGGGGAGACGGGGGTGGCACCCCTGTAACCCATTCCACCGTATCTGTTTCGGCTCCGAAATGGCCGATTGCAGCCAAAATAGATGTCACGTGCAGTTCCTCGAGTGACCGCTGCGGGAGAAATGGCGGCGTTGTGATCGCCATTTGGCGCTTCAGCTGTGCTCTTTGGAACGCACAGTTATGAAACGAAAATATAGATGGCGCTTCGAACGACTCCAGGCCAGAGCCGTTTATTGAGAGAGTTTGGCCATACATTGGTTTGAATAGGCGAGCATCTCGGGGCCAACCACAGGCCGCGAAACAGCCCCTAGCGGTGGTCGTGTGCTCTAAATTTGTGACACGACTTTACTTCGTTTCACCTTATGTGCGAGCAAAGGCAAAACTGGAAGCGCGAGCACGGAAGCTCCGTGCGTTCAGGCTTTGCTCGAGCGCGCGAGCTGGGGAGAAATGCAAAAGCGCTGGTCTCGCGCCTCATAGCTTTGGCTTCGCTCGAAGATAAAGTGAAACGAAGTATAATTTGAGCCGTGCCGAGCGGGACTCCGCGTCTCAAGACGCTCGCGCACCCCACCCTTTGCACTGCTTTCTTTCAGCCAGTCTCAGGACGCTGTTCTAGCAGTGCAGACAAAGGCGTGGGCACGAGCGCGTGGCTTTGGAAAGTGCCTCCTATGCACGAGGTCTCGTGCAAACAAAAGCGTTTCGCTGAGCTAGGCTCACGCGCCTGTGCCTTTGTCTTCACTGCAGACATTTGTGAGATGGAGTAGAGGTCTCCTGATTGGTCGACGCTGTGTCACAAATTTAGTTTACGCTCTAAGCGTGGGGGAATATTCGGCGCTGGCGGCGGCCTTTGCTCCGCCTATTGTCCAAACTCTCCTAATATACGGCTCTGCTCCAGGCGGATTGAAGTGAGTGAGGTGGGTACCCCCTCCGCGGGAGTTCCACAACTGAGGTAATCTAGTAACGTTGCTCCTACGCAAGAAGCAGACGACTTTCCCCCGGATTTCACCCGCCCCTACGCGAACGTTGAGCATCTCCTGTCCGCTTGCCCCACAGCCATCCGATCTCCCCACTAACGTTTTGAAGACGTCCCAGAAAGATTGATGAGACTGTCAACCTGCTTTTGCTGTCCGCTTTATTTTACAGCGGACAGCGGTTTATTGTCCTGACGGCAATCGTCAGGTTTCCTTCATAGAGAGGATGCTGTGAGACGTCTAGGGTTCACTCCTTTTGTGAAACGATCGTCCTCTTTTGTCCTCTATGGGGTTCACTGGGGAACATAATGGTTTCTTATCCGTATCAGGAAAAGCAACTATGGAGGAAGAGGAGTTTGAGACGAAGAGAAAGAGGAGGTATCGCCTCATCATTTTCAAAATGGAAAATGATGAGGCGATACTCGCCATCTGTTCTTACCCCTTCTTCAAACTGCGATGGACATCCAGCGAAGTGGCAAACACTTTCGACTTTGAGAACTTGCTAGTACGCGCCGCCGAAGGTCACGGACCAGACCCAAAGGACCCAAGCGACGAGGCGTCTTCATCAACGATGAATCACGGGTTCTACGACTTTGAAGATGGCAGCTCTTCGGTTTCGGCACGGTCTGAACAGACTCGCGTGAGAGGCGAGGTCTTCCGCTATCTTAATGATCCGAGAAAAGATGTCTCCATGCTCCAAAAATTCCCAGCCATGAAGGCGGTATTTATTCGTTTTAATACGAACTTATGCTCCTCTGCAGCGGTGGAGAGACTTTTCTCGTTCGCGAGTCTTGTACTAAAACCGAACCGTCGCTGTCTTGACGACGAACTGTTTGAGAAGCTTCTCCTACTCAAGTGCCATTAATTTCATTTTTCCCTGTTTGCGAGAACCTTTCATGAATAAAGAGAGATGTTTTTCTCGCTTGAAAATTCAGGTTTGTTCGTTCCTTGCGCCACATTTGGGACTCGCGTTTTATGGGTCATTGCGTAGCTTATAGTGCATTCTTAAATATTTTTACGGAACATGACGTCATTCGAGGAATAAAAGTATTTCAGTATCTGTATTTCATATCTGGATTTCACATTTTTCTCTCTTTTTGCGGAGTGTCTCCGAAATATCCCCATAGCAGCAAAAAGAAATGTATCTCAGCATTTCTATTCCAGAATACTTTGTTAATATATCTCAGTATTTCTATCCCGGAATACGTTTTTGAGTATCTCTGCCCAGGCCTGCAGTAAACACAGAGCGCTGGTCAAAACTTGAGTCCGGCGAAACCAGTGGCCGGGATGGTCTGGATTCCACTTCCGGACGCGATAGCGAACGGACGTGTCATCATATGCTCCGTTGGAGCGGTATCAGCCGCCCAAGGCCGCGGTGACAGGAACACGGAATCTGATGCCCAGGAGTATCAAGTAATTTTGCCGCAACTTCCTACAGGTACGACAGATTTGAATAGCGTTTTTTTTTACACTCCGACGTGAGACAAAGGCCCTATTGCCTGGAACATTTTTGCGACGCCCTGGTTGGCTTGATGCTGTTCTCCGAGGTGATTGCTTTGGGGGCGTACCAGTACAACCATGTGTGGGCGGTAACCTTCAAGAGTGTCTAAGGGAAGAAGAAGCTGCTCGAGGCGAGTGAGCTCCGCGTAAAGGAGGGCCGGTGCTTCGTGGTCGACTCCGAGGAACCAGGATACACGATTGAAGCTCCACTGGCTGCTTCCTTCGTTCCTGACGACGAAGTGCATTTGGCCCTGGTGCCCTATAGAAAAGTCAAAGAAGTCGCCTGGGACCGGTGGCGCGCTCATGGGTGCGCCGGCGTGTCGTCGACGACGCGGTGGTGCCTCTGAGGCTCAAGGCAGGAGTCACGGTGGACGCCCTCCGTCACCGACTGCGGGTCGCTGGCGCTTGTGGTTGTTCCGGGCAGGGCGTTGCTTTGTCTATGGTGCCGTGGGAAAGGCCACGTATGGCGTTAGTGTCGTGTGTCGCGCTGTGCACTTTGTCGACGCTTCGGCAACAAGGAAAGCCAGTGCGTCAAGATTTACGCCACTGTTGCGGGGCCCGTGAAGAATGAGGACGCGTCCGAGCACTTGATGGACGCGACCGAGTCCGAAGACGCTGCCGACGGAGCAGGGGGAGCGCCACTCCCGGAGGCAATGCCCCTCCAGAGCGCCGAGGACAGGAATGGCAGCCGGAGCGACGTCGAGAACCGTTCGTTACCCGAAGCACAGGCTGCGGGTGACGTGTCTGCAGCGGAAGACGTTTCCAAGACTCACAGCCCGGTGCCTGTGGCGACGCCCAACAAGAAGCCGCAGGACTGGAGCGTTGACGAGCCAAGATCCAGCGGCGCAGTCGCCAAGCGGGCCCGCGAGGAAGGCGTTGTCGAAGGACTAAACACCAGCGCGGCTCTCCCCGACGAGCCGCCTCCAAAAGCGGCTTCGGTACGACGAATGAGCTTCAAGCCCGAACCCAACATTCCGACAGAGCGACGTCCACTATTGGCCCTCCTCTTCCCCCCCAACCTTTCTCACAACGCTTCCAACCCCCCAACGTCCAACGGCGACATCACCACCGTAGCTGTGATGGCCCGGGCTTCGTTCGGCAACTCTTTTCGAGCTGGAGACGGACGTCACTAGGAGAGGATGAGGGCCTCGAGTTTGTTCTTCGAGTACCTGGCAGACGGGTTCCGTGGGTTCTTTTGGCTAACCTGACTGCCGGCGAGGCATCCGGTTTATGAGTACATCGTCTTTGCAGCGAAACCGAAGTAAGCACCATGCGGCCCGATTGATCTAACTATTACATGGCAATAAGTCTTCAAACAGCTCATCGTGTAGCCACGTTGACTGTGCGAGGTCTGTCAGCAAGGCGCCGACACTATCAACTCAGTCGCCTTCTTTTGGAAGACGACCTGGACGTAGTTGCTGTTCAAGAAACAAAGGTGGAAAGCCAAGAACAAACGGACCGCATGGTGCAACATTTCAAAGCTCGCTCAATGCATGTGTATGCTACGCGGTTCATCTAGGGGTTGCGCACTTTTTCTCCGTAATTTTTTAGGTATTGTAGTCGAAACCGTAGTTGTTTGCGATACTGGAAGTTTAATCGTTTGTAACTTTTCATTTTCTGGCTACCAGTAGCGGGTAGTCTACGTGTACGCGCCAAATCAAAAAAGTAATCGAAAAGTTTTTTTTTTAGCGCGTTGCTTTTTTCTACATTGTGAAAGAATTTTTACATTGTTGGGGTATTTGAACTGTGTATGCGCTGCATACATGGTTAAAAGGCGTTTTGTATTCACAATGTAAGGGTTATCTGGGCGGTGCTGTACGACTGCTAAGATGATATTGATCAAATGCGGTACTCTGGAGTGATTGCCCCGAAACATATGGGTAGAGCATTCATCCATATGGCAAGATGCAGAAGTAAAATTTCAACTGAAGGGCTCTGTTGCAACAATTTTCTGATTAAATTCGTTACACCGAAAGGTTCACTCACATTAGCTGAGAAAACAAACACTCCAACACTTCACGCGGCAGGTTCTTGAGCGCAAAGGCTCAGACGCAGTCAAGATGTTCAAGTCTGCAGCGCGAGTTCCTAGGCAGTTGAAAGGAATGGAATTATAAAAACCCTTAATTCCCCGGAATGGAATTGGAATGGAATGGGGGTGCACAATCCGCAACACTGAAGCCGATGATGGCTTGTTCGCGCCAACAATGCCGCGAGGTGTACATACTCGAACCCTACGACGTCCACGCAAACACATACACCTCCATCCGACGCGCACAGTACTGTTAGCGGCGCGGCATCAACTGTAACCATCCGCCGACAAGAGGGGAGCCACCGCTGGAGATTCGGGATGGCCGACAAGGCAATTCTTCGGCCGGTCGCGCGTTCTCCAATAGAGAGCATTGCGTGCTGCCGAATCAATCTCAATTCCCGGTAGACGCGGCCCGCGCGCCGCTGCGGGGAAGGAAGCACCGGGAGCGTCGAGTCCGACTCCGGTTACGACCCCAGGGTTCCGATTTGCGACGACGAAGACGACGTCGACGACGGCGGACAGAGGAGACGGGGGCCAAAGACTGCCGTCGTCGCCCGGCGACGACGGGTGCTACGCTCCGTTCCCCTTAGGCTGACACTGCAGTGGAAGCTACGCATTTGCCGGACCAATGAACCGCCTCAGTTTCGTCACCTCACTCCACTCTCGGCGCGCGGGTGTGGGCAGGAGAGTGTGATCACGTGAGGAAAGATCCACGTATGACTTGATCAAGGAGCAGGTGGCTTCCACTGCACTGTCAGCTTAGAGGTGAACCGATACGGCGACCAAGCAGTCGGACTGCTTTCACCTACCATTTCCTTTGGATCCCTTTATATATATATATATATTTATTTTTTTACTTTATTTGCCATGAGACAGCCCAGCCCGTTTTCTCGGGAGACACGGTCGCCGCGAAGGTATAGCACGTTTTTATACGGTGGGGAAAGGAGGTTTGGGGTTGGAAGGAGTTTTACCAACGTCCGTCTTGCTCTTGTTTTGTTATTTTCGTTTTAGGTTTAGAGTATTTTTGTTTTCAAAATTTGTTACTCGGAATCGGTTTTGAATACGGGGTTGTAATATTGAGATGACCCTGCGCGGAGATGCGTTACATTCGTTTTAATCTCAGCTCTGGCGCACACCGTACCCTTAGAAATGCGTGTCTTAACATGTTTTGTTTTTAGTTCCCTGCGATTTAGGAGTGTGTCAATTTTGTATGTCAATTTTTTGTACTTTATTAAATACAGTAACTAAAAAGACCACCATTGCCTTCTTTTATTTTGCATAGACCCGTACTTACTATAAGCTGTTTTACAAAGATGACGATTGCCCGCCTCCAGAGGTGTCTGCAATGAATATTTGCGGTTAAATTAATATTTCAAAATCGGTAAGGTCACCTCGGACGTTATTAGATATGCTTTTATCACATTGCCGCCGATAAGTGCAGAAAAACAAAATTGCTTTTCCCCTCTTGCGAAGTATAGTACAGCAACGGCCCTCTTAGGTTTGCCACTTACTGTCCTAGTACTGCAAGATGCGTGCCCCTTGTTGTCGAAACTCCAGAAACGCGGATGTTCCGCTTCGCACGCAGCAACCGTTGAATCTAGAGTTGCTTCGTTTTGTCATCATCATCATCATAAAAATGATGTGGTCTTCTAACTTGCGTAACGTTCAGAAAACTAACTTCGCTTCATGAACCCTTCCGCCGCAGAAACGATCCATAGCAAATCAGAAGGCAGTTCAGCCCCCGGATTCAGGTATCATTCCACCTCCTTCAAATGTCCTCAACAAGTTCTTTGCGTCGCTTGCCTTTTTCAATCCAGAACCAAACCCAGTAATCCGTGTTGCAGCGCTGCAGCATCTAGAGAGAAACTCGCCAGCAATCCTAAAATTGCTCGGAACACTGCACTGTCCGAAGCGGGCCCAACTTAACTCATGAAATCATGCTTGTAAACCTGCGGCACTCCTGTTGTCATAAAGCTCATTCTTGTTTTTTGTCGTGACCCAAGACCGGGATGAAATAAGAAAATTCTGAGAACACGCAACCTTGGATGAACTAAAAGATTTGTTTTGTAAATACTCCAAACTTTAAGATAAGTAGTTCCTACACGAACCGATTGTCAAAGAACAAAAGGACGCTTTTCGCGAATTGAAACGTAACTGTATCGACCACATAACAATACCTAATTTCGAATAGACTATCAATAAACATCTTTATTCACCACAAATAAAAATGTAGTGACGCTCTTCAACAGGCTTAAAAATGCTCAGTGCGGTTCTTGAGCTGCAAACGAGCATAGTCTCATTCCGATACAAAGCGACCAACCTAATGAGGAAGTAAGCTGCAACGCATAAAGAAACAATAAAAAAAGCAATCCAGACACCGGCAGAGCAATGAACCTGCAAGTCTGAACGTCGGTAAAGTAGTAGCACGCCACGGCCTCCTTCCTCGGTGCCTTCCTCATCGATTAATACCCGGCGGGAAGGAGCCAGAGCAGCGCATCCCTGGTCCCGCTTCCTTTCTTCCCGTTCGGCCGCCCTCCCCGCCCCAAGTCCCGTTCCGCCTTTCGTTTGTTCCCGTGGCCTCGCCATGCACGGAGTGGCTCGGTAATTATTTACCTTTATCGCGCCGGTAATCTCCTACAATGCTTCCCGAACCGCGACGACCTCACTGCCCTTGCCAACTGAGCCTGCTTCGGGGATAGCGTGTCGACCCCGTTTTTGTTCTGTCTTTCCCAAAGCAGACCACGAGTGACGCTACGAATCTACTCAGCGAATCTCTATGCGGAAAGCGTGTCACGTGTCCTTGCGGCTGAGCTTAGCGATGCACGGGGATCGGGATTGCGTGGTACGCTGTCCGGACAAGGGGTGGCTTCTAGCAGAAAGTGTGGTCCAGTTCAATGTGAAACGAAGCTGCAGCAGTAGCCAAGTTTCCCAGTTCATTCTAGTTCCTAGCCAGACTTCCTCAGAATGTACGCTAGCGATAGAAAAGCTATGCTATAATTAGGTCAAACAACCGATGAAAGGGACTCCAATATGGATTAGGATGTGGAATCCAAATTTTAGTCAGTTCGTTTGGGGATTTTGCTTTCTGATTATGTTTCAGCTCATATCCCGAAGAAAGAAAAATTAAACCGTGTTTACCAAGTTTTTCCTCTATATTTCCATCTTTCGGGGGTATTAATGTTTTTGTTTCGATCAATGTTTTTGCCGTATCCCAGTATGGTTTGTAGCTCACGTTCTGCAGTACTTAATATAAAAAATAAAGTAATGTCATATTCCTTGCACTTAGTATTCCCATTGACTGAAACTCAATAATATATTATTATCACGCAGAACCTATGGTTCAGGACAACCCCTTAATTTAGGTCGCCATTCAGTCTATTTTTCCTGTTGCTATACTTTCCGTTTGCTACGAATGTCCGGCTCTAAGGGAGTCCTGATTATTAGAAGATTTATCTAGACTTTTAAAGCGACCAGTGTGGTTCACGTAATGCAACGTCCCAAATATAAACCATAACCTAACCTCGATGTTATTAATATATTTTTTTTTAAATTCAGTACGTCTCCTTTGCAGCGAAGAGATATTTTTTTAGACGTTTACACAAATTTTTGTTATTTTAGGAACAATTAGCGAGCACCCATAAATAGATATTCCCGGCGTAAATAATAGACCGGTACCTCCTGTCTTTGGAAAGCAAAGTTTTGCTAAAAGACAAGAGCCGATGCGATACACCAGTCGGCGTTCGCATTGTTGAAAGTAACGATTACCACGCTTTTATAAAAAATAAAAATTATGTTGAGGATTACTTGTCTTAGGATAGTCTGAAGGCTAAAGCATGAATAATTGTCGCTTTCTGAACATGGTACCAGATTCAAAGTATAAAAAGTGTCGCGTCCTCTAGTAAACATGCTAAAACATTAATGAGAAGAAACTGTTCTCTAGCGGGTGAGTTTTGTTACTTGTATATGATTTTTTGACAACCCATATATTCGTGTATAAGATGCATAACTTGTAATATTTTTGTTAGTTTGTTCTGATCGCATTTGACAATAAAGCCGACTGCAAGGTTGTAAATGACCCACACTCCTGTAGAGCCGGCGCGGCACCGTGGTGCCTGTCGTGTAATATTTCATTTTCCTATTAAGTACGCCAAAGCTATCGTCGAATTCTTCCGTTGGTTGGAAAATTCAAAAAGGCAGTATTACATGTCGTGAGTTCCCAAAATCATAAGAACGAGAAATTGCTCAAGGTTTTAAGCAAATTTATTGTAATATGCTTTCATAATGTACCCCGTGTCTTCCGCCTATTCAATCGCATTGTCATTGCGTGCGCCATCACCCTAGATTTGCGAGGTCATACTTTTTTTTATTGTATGCAAACACATGTCATTCTTATGATGAAAACGTTATGCAGCCTGAGATCGAAAACATGAAACCTCGTTCTTCTGCCTGCATAAGTAAAGTTTGTATCGCAGAAAGCTGAAGAAGCTCTATGAAAATGTAACGCTAGCCGTGGTTATAGAATGCGAAAGATGGAGCGCACGAAATTGCCTGGATCAAAGGGTACAAAACGAACACAATAATTCTCCTTGCGCGGACGTTCACCTAATCAAATTGAAAATTTAAGTTGTGTTTTTTTTCTTCTTAATTAGTCATTGAAATTATTTTTTTATATTATGTCAGTGCCAAAAAAATTGTCAGCTAGAAAGAAAACAATAGCGTCATTCTAACTTGCAAGATTTTCATTGAAATAAATGCTACGGGCGCCCACAATCTCAAATATCGATACGATGCAAATTAGACTTAGGTGGACGTCGGCTCATACATATTGTTGTTATTGGCGGTTTTTATGGCTCAAGGAAACCTCAGCTCATAGAAAACTTTGTTTTTCTTTTGTATCTTTTGATCAAGATAACGTGATACGCTCAAACGTTCGCATTTTATTGCCGTCTCTCTAGCTTCACATTCTGCATGGAGGTTCAGCTTTCCTAGCGATGTCTTGGTTGATCATTGCGGCATGAAAAACAGGGTTTCATTTTCCATTTCTAATCCTGGGCATGGCTTGCCCATGCCATCGTCTCACCGTGCTGGTGGTCATTCTTCACGTGTTCTTGTTCATAAAAACAAGCTGGGTGGTTCGAAATGCGTGCCGCAGAAGGTATAGGGAGTATTCACTGGACGCCATATTTGTGGGTGCTGTTTAGAGCGCATGCTCAGAACGAGCTCACATTAATAGGCTGCTAAGACAAGCAATCTTGATGGTGCGGAATATACGTTGCAAAAGAACTGTGGAAGCTTGCCCTTTGCACGCGCTCAGCAGTCGCGCACACAGCTATGGCCGCCAGTGAATACTCCCTATACGCGCTCAACAGCAAGGTCACCCCAACGACCGCGCTAATGTGACGTCAGTGCAAGTAGTCGTTATAAAGATGAATGTGAGTCGAGTGCCGTCTATTGACATTGTAGCCTCGCTTTTGAGACCGGTATTGAGAGCGTAGGTGGAGACAGTCAGACATTTTCGGAAGGTATGCGGAGAAGAGGTGCGTCCTGTTGGTGGGCGGCCTGGAAGTGTCTACATGCAATGGAGAGAGCAGGGATCATGCAGACTCACCTCGCCGGCGACTCCTGCAGCCACGATGGTCAAGTTGGCTTTCTGTCGTAACACATCAGTCAGGCTCTCTGAAACAAACAGAAAGCGAGCTCTTGTAAATGAATGATACAATGTTATGACGCTTGAAAACTATCACTGAGAACAAAAGCAAAAAAAGAGAGCTCACTTGCTACGCGTAAAAACACAGAAACGAAACCGCAGCTGTACTCCAGCACCCCTGCTCACTTTTGCTGAACTTCAAGCAAAGTACTTTTGAAAAAGCGTTTACGTTAGAACGGTGACAATAGGCAATATTAGGATATTACTATTTGACTCGAGTTTAGAGTACCATAGAGAAAGTAACCCCTCGTCGTAAAAACGGCATAGAAACTATTAGGATGAATCAAATTTTTTTTACACACTGCTGCTCTGTTGTACCTTCAGCCACCCAGGAAAGTGTTGCATTAAAGTTTCACAGTTCTTATTGCTCTCTTCAAAATATGTAAGCTTTGTTTTCGTTAAAAAGTACAAAATCCTTATCACGTCGCATCACGCAGGCAGAAGACCTCCTAACTTATATAAATCTGAAATAAGATAGGGAGTCCTTTGTAGTGCTACAGGAATAAAGCGAATGCCTGTCAATCTAAGTTCTATACCCTTCAAAGTACCGGTAGACGACACAAGTGGATTCTGCCTATTGCAGAATGTCGCTTCACTTATAATTGTTTACCCAAGTGTGTGTGTGTGTGTGTGTGTGTCACGTTGCATAGTATCTTCTTTCCTGGTAAACGTTTGTGTCACTAGCTTTGGGGAGGGGAACAGAAGAAAGGGGAACTATAGTGAGAAGGAAAATGGAAAGGGTGTTCTGACTCATATTACCCACCTTCGTGAGAAACAAAAATCAATAAGAAAAAATGCACAAGCGTAGATTAAGGAATGGGGAAAAGAAAAAACAAAAGACAGGCAAATTAACCCAGGAAGGGAGGATAAAGGTGTTTTGGGATTGTGGCAATCGTAACTAGTTACTCAGTGACGTTGTTTACTTCTGGAATCCTTCGGACCATAGCCCGAACCTTTAGGCGTCGGTGAACAGATCGGAAATATTAGGTCTCGGGAATATTAGGTCTCCTTTTATCAAATTTCGAATTTCACTCTGCGCAGTTTTGTACATTACTCAGATATTGTGTTGTCGAGGGCTGTCGAGGACGGAACTTTTCGCTGTGAATTCATGAGTGAAGGCACTCCGACAGCGTAGTCCAATCAGATAGGACGTTTCCTGACGCTTGGCACGCTTGGTTAAACACGGTTGGTCACCGAAGATAAACAGGTGGCGTCGGGGTTCACGAAAAGCCCCGAACACAGCGACTACTCTTCTGTCTGCAGCAATAGAACTTTTTGAAAAAGACTTCTGCGCGCGCACAGCCCCTCCTTATGTAGCGGCGAAAACTCGAACTACAGTTGGCGTCCGGAAGGTGGGTTGCGCCACCTTTTCTGGCTCCTCCACAACTCGGATGAATCGCGAAGGAGAGGAGAGGTAGCACAACTCCTCTACCGGACGCCAATGCAGATGGAGCACTTGCCGCTTTGAGTCGTCTTTACACGAAAAAGACCCATTAACTTTCGGGGAGTCCAAAGCCTGGACATAACTAAAAATAAAAGATACTAAAACCTCCGCTTTCTACGTTCGACCTAGTTTCCCGCTCCCACTTAAGCAGCTTGGTCTTCGGGATCAGATTAATCTATCAGCTCATTAGCCATGGAGCAACGCAGCTCTAATAACGCGGATTTTGTGTTCGTCTATATTAATGGCTCCGGAGTACCAAGCTTTAGTCTGGTCATTTTGGGACATGGTAGTTATCTGCTTCTTTCCGGGTCTCCGTCTACTTTGGTTATACGTGCTAGTTATGACTGCTTTCACGTCCCATTTTTGCTTACAGTTGCATATCTCTAGGAGTACCGTGTTGCGACGAGCGATTCCAGAATGACTAAATTCACGGACATCTTTTTAGAGCGCAGCTCTGAGGCGCTCGTTTCCGTGTTTCGCGGCGTCGGCGTCGCCGGCGCCGTCGGTGTAACCGCACGCGTTGCATTACGGGACGTCCCAGACCTGTACTCCAATTCATTTCCCCATTCAATTTAGCGAAGAAACTGAATTGGTGTGTAGGTCTGTGACGTCCCATGATGCCATGCTGTGCATTCAGTTTTAGCCGATAAATTTAGTGGTAAAACTGACGTCACATGACCTCAACACCAATTGTTCCCCCTAAATTTAGCGGGTAATTGAATTGGTTTGGAGGTCACGTGACGTAAATTTTCCCGCTAAATCTAGCGTAGAAACTGACTTTGTTCATAGGTGACGTGACAAAAAGTAAGGTTACGTCATTTTCCCCGCTAAATTTAGCCAGGAAACTGTGGGAGGAGGGGAGGGTATGGAGGAGGAGGAACAGGAGCGGGAGAGGAAGAGAAGGGTCCTCCGTACCCTCCCCTCGTTCACCTTACATAAATAATGCTACAAGAATATATATATATATATATATATATATATATATATATATATATATATATATATATGCTCTCATCTATATATATATATATATATAATTTATATTATCTACGCAGGAGTGCGAAGTCTATATTTCTACATATAGATATTTCTTCCTCAAATTCGTTTGCACGGTATATCGTAAAATCAAAATACCTCAAGAGCAGCGCTCTAATTTCACATTACAGAGATTTGCAAACGTCTTTCGATGTGTTTTGTTTTTAAAAGACTCCCAACGAAAAGATATATATCTTGAACAGCCTGGAAAGAGAACACATATGTCACAATATAAACATTCCTCTACTTAAAAAGTTCCGCGAATATTTAGCTGCGAGACTCATTTGGTGCACCTTCACGTCCTTCGTGTTTTCTTTTTTTTTTTTTTGTGGAGGGGGGGGGGGTCAGCGTGCCTAAATAGAAGGATGTTTCCGAATCGCTTCTCATTAAAAATGAGTCTTACGGCGTACTATATATTACCCGAAAATAAATATATTGGGGAGCAAGGGTGGGAAGGAGGGGGGGGGGTCAATTTGTTGAAACTTCGTGCAATCCAGGCGCTTAAAGGTTACTTTTTGCGAGTTCAAAATTTTTAGGAGTAATTCCAAAACATCCATCTATTTCGGATCGGCGCGCTGAAATATCAAAATCACTCGTAGCTAAGAATATGCCTCGCGACGTAGATATGGCGATATCTTTGCTTAAATATTGCTTTATGATATACGTGTCATATCCGATGCACTTGACTCCATTTTTTGCGGAGTTGTGTCTTTGTTTAAACGCGCGGAAATAGAATAAACATATGTTGATATCTAGAAGTTGTAGGAAATCCAAACTTCCAATGAGAAAGATACGAACGTAACAGTTTAACTGTTTTGAATAAATATTGAACGCCGCTTTTCTGCAGGGGGTGCTCGAAGCCCAACGGAAGTGAGAATATGTTCTGTGCACGTTTGGAAAGCGAAGATTGCGAAACGGCACCATATGTGTTCCTATTGGAGTGTTCATTTTTTTACTTCCAAATGTTATTCGTTTTTGTGGGTGTTATCCTACTTGGATGTGCTGTCGCTAAAACCTAATAACTTCCGTTATTCTAATCTACTTATATGCTCTCTCTTGCGCGTGAGTATTATCAAAACGTGTGGACTATGAATGGAAAGCTTCGAGTCAGCATCAGAGTCAACAGTGACAGAAGAACAAAATGATTATATCTTCATTTTGAAGTCCGCCGCAGCGCCCGAAAGCGTTATCCTGGTTTGAGGGAACGAACGAAAAGCAGCGGCGTCCCTCGCCGCAGTACGTTGTGCAGAGGAGAAATTTAAACAATAAATAGAGAGGGCGTACAGCACCGACAATATGTTGCGCGTTTTATGCGTACGACAAGTGGAGGTTGTGTTGAACCTCTCAAAATCGTAAAATTCCCCCGATAAAACCACTTCATTTTCAAATTTTTCATCGTATCGGCCTTTCGTATCGTACTATCGTGTATCTGTCGTATAAATGCAAACGGTTTTTGTTTTGTTCTGTCTTTTGTAGGTCGCGGGAGCTAATAATCCCATTCCCAAGCCTCGCTGGAGCATCCGTGTCATTCAGTTGGGCTGGAACCTTCCAGTCGGAGTATATAGGATGAACCGGCTGCCGTCACATACTCTCTTCGATGTTCGCGTCAGCTGACCAACAAAAAGGGCGCGTGAATTCGTGTATGCTTACGCAAGGTGGCCTCCGGGAAGATAGGGAGGCGCATCTGAGCGTGAACGGGTTTTACGAGGTCACTTCTCTCCCGGGCCGAAAACACGTTCCCATACACGCGGCACCCCCAGCAAGCTCGTCGTCGCGTGCGAAAGAGAGAGAGAGAGAACATGTATTTATTTAATGAAAAGTTCACTCGTCTATGGGTTGGTACCCCTGAGGCGAGAGGGAGAAGGAATGTAGGGATTGATAGGAACGCGTCTGAAAGAGTTTCCTCCCATCATGAGCAAAACATAAACATTAAAAAAAAAAATTCAATGATCGCAACAAAAAAAAAATGTGGCCAGCGTTTGCAAATATAAATTGGAAGTTTGAAAGCTTTAAAAAAAAAAGGTACGTTTAAAACCGCCGATTATTTTGGCAGCAATTGCAGTTCGGACTATCGTTAAACATTTCCGTTGTTCTCAATTATCTTCTTTTTTTTCTTTCTACCTAATGCATAACCGGAGGATATGGTAGGTGTTCTAGGGCTGATTGCGTCGTGTTTCGATCGGCGTAATTTACGCCGTCACACCCATGGAAGAAAATATATATATTGATACTTTCTTCAGTTATTTATTTGTGGGTGTGCTTGAGCAATATGGCGCGTGCCGTCTGATACGTTTGTTCAACGACTTCGGAAAGGATACTAGCGAATCCCTTGTAATCTCGCTATCAATCCACGGGATATTTTTTTGTATATGTTTTCAGTTAGTTATGTAGTACATTCCAGATGAATAACATGGAAATTTATTCACAAGAGAAGAAAACCGATATTTTATTAATTTCTGTAAAAAAAATCAGAAGTCGTTTATCCGCTCCAGTGAGTAGACTAGGACTGCATTTCGTAAAACGAAAATCTCCCACTCTTTACAAAAAGCACGAACAGCGTCGGGAAAAAAAGAAAGAATGTCATATTGGCCATTAAGGCTATGCTAATGCGCATTCCAGATCTAAAGGACTCCTGCAAACGTGTCCTTTAACGCATTAGACGCGATTCATCTTCTAATACCTGCCGAGTCTCAGGAAAAGGCACGATGGCATGATTTTATATCCGTCATAAGTGGTCTAGGCTTTACTAAATCGTTTTATTTATTTCGACAAATCACGACGCAGATAAATATAGATAGACAACGAGAAAGAGAGGAGGTAGATTAAATTCTAGGTACCCTATAATTCTCAATTAGCAACTACGATGCATGCAAAAATGCAAGTACAGAGAATTACAAAATAAATAAATAAATAAATATATATATATATATATATATATATATATATATATATATATATATATATATATATATATATTATTCGCTTGTACTATTGCCAGGTGCGCGGAGATAACGCGGTAAGGTTATTCTCTTTGATAACTGATAACACTAAATAAAAAAGGCACGCAAATCAACATAAGAAACGTTTTATAGAGATTGGTGTAGTGTATGTATATAAAATCTTACTCGATTGTATGAATTACAAATTTTAATAAATAAAACCTACATTTTATAATGTAATGTACTTTAGGCCACCATGACAATTTACGGCGAATTCACTGGTAGTTGTGGATCATTAGCCTAGTTCTGCTACGTAGCATGCGATCCGGGCGAAGCCACCGTGTCTTCGACTCCACCGGCTGAAGTGGACAAGCCCAGGGGAGTGAGACCGTCTCTCCGGTATTCCCCATCGCGCTGGGCCCTCGTCATTTCCGGAAAGCGCCTGCATGCCTCCGAGCCGCCGTCGGTCACTCGCCGTTTCCGTCATGCTCGGCGAAACAGGAAGTCACGTGCCCCCTGGAGATAGGCTTCCGCTGGGCTCCGTGAAAATCGGCAGATCGAGATCTGGGATCTCCGAACGACGAGCGAAGCACCTCCGGGTTGATCCCAAACGACCAGTCAGTGCCTGACGCACGCTCCACAAAAGTCGGATTCCGGAGCGCACCAAAACGACGAGTGGAATTCGCCATGAGTCGATTCCAAGCTCGAAGGTTCCAAGTATATTCCGACGGAATTTCGGTTCCCGTAGACGGATACGTACTTAGGCAGTCAATCGGGCAATGAGGGATGCATGCCCAGTGTATACCTCTCAAACTTGGACATAGTGAAATTTCGGTGCTCAGCCAGTTGATCCCACTCGCAGAGGTCTCAAAATCACAAAGGGTCTGACATTAGAGATATTATTGCACATTATTTGTTGTTACTTTATTATGAGGAAGTTTTAGTAGATCAACTTCAACAGCACGCCACCGCTACGCGCGTGCGCTTTAGGGCATACATCGAAGTGGCGGCGCGAGCCCACTGCTACAAATAGCGCGGTCTCCAAACACGACCTACAAAAACTTTTAATTATTAGTTACCGCTTCCTTCCAAATCTGCAAACAATATTTAAAAAGAAAAAAACAGGCATGAGTTTTGCGAATTTTCATGGACTGACCATTTTATGATTAATATGAGGTTTTGATCTTATAATTCTGCTTCTCCTCTATTCGGCTACATCTCATCTACTCTTACGTCTTTCCTTTTATTTCGCAATTAAAATAAAGGTGATAAATTATACCCCGCAAATATTAAGACGGAAATCAGTTTACCACAACATGGTGTCAATTCAACCACATCAAGCCAACGCATCCTATAGAATATCCAAGGACTGCCAGCGTTTTCCTCTCCCTTCCCGTGACGTCATCACGCTCGGTGGTGCCAACTTGGCGATTGTGCCCCGACGCCGAGCCTTTTTCGACCGATTGAGTGTATGCCAAGTGCAGCGAAACGCCGACGCAACTGCACCCGTCTCCAATCTAATGTCCCCACCAGTCGATTTCGCTGCAACGACCCCAAAATGCCAGTGCACGGGTTTCAATTACTGTACGGTTCCTGACAGCTTAAGAATCGCAGGGCGTGGTGAACTTCGGGAATCTTAATATCGCTCGGTATAGCCAATGAGACCTATAACGGCACTAACCGGTAAAAAAAAAAAATTCTATCCCGTGTTTTTTTTTGTTTTTTTTAATGTTTGCGCGGTTTTGTGTCATGACCGTCAGGTGCTGCGAATATCTGATTTGTTCGAGAAGGCTGGATAGCGAACCTGCCGCTACAGTTTTCTGCTCGAGCCTCTAGGGTGCTGTCCATTTCGCTGGATTGGCAAATGGGGGGTGGTGTCCACGCGCGGTTGCCTCGAGCTGTCATTGGCAAGGTCTTCACATGCTTCGAGACGAACCTTTATGTGAACGAGCAGAACAGTGTCGTCGTTTCCTGGCAAAACCAAGCCCTCTCCTCTTCCCGTTTATTCTTTCTTCTTCGTGATCACGAACAAAAAATAAAAAGTAAAAAAGAACGCAAAAAAAAACTAGAACTTTTTTTTTCTTTAGACAATGTGTTTGCCGCGACACAAACTCGTTCTCCTTGTTTACTTTTCATCAAACCCTTCCGACACACGGGGATAAACGTTTTGGAGACGCAAACAAAAAATAAACAGTTAGCGCCTTCACACTTTTTTTTTGTCCGTATACACACACACACAGACACACAAAGATACACGCACTTCGTGAGTTTTCCCCGGATTCTTCGTTCTCCGTAAAAAGCGCCCACACGACGTAAGTATCTCGGTGGTGGGAGCGTGGGGAAAGGATCACCCGCGTTTGTTTGGAGATGGGATGTGTAGCGCCACTGACGCTACGTCGCCTCCGCCGCGCGTCTGAACGTATTTGCGGATCCATCGCCGGCACGATATCCGCTCGAGGGAGAAGCGACGGTGGAGACGGCGTTTCACCAAGCCACATCGGGAGCCTCAGTGGCATCACCGGTGGGTGGGGGCTGTGGGGTGAGTTAACTCCCCACCTCCCCCTCCCCGCAAAAGCGACGACGACGAGCGAACGATGCCGCGGCGAACCTTTTAAAGGCTCTCGAAGTAGAAGACGGGAACGCGCGCTTTGTTGACACTCGGGCGGCCGTCCTTCTGCGCAGGCTCCAGGTTTGAGGTTTGGTGAGGTCCCTCTGTGTGTTTGAGGCGAGACTTTGTTTTTGAGCATTTTCGTCCTATTTGAAAATGGGAGAAATGCACTAAACGGTGGTCGACGATTGCCGCGGGGGCAATCGTGGGTGAAGCGGCACCGACGAAAGAGACGTATTTGCTGTATCCGTTTGCTCTCTGTCTCTCGAAACGTGTATGTGGGTTATCATACGAAGAAATCGGAGAGTCGTAGATTCTTCGGGTATTCGTTGCCGCTTCTACATCACGAAACTATAAAACTAGAAGGCGCATGATAACAAAAGTCAAAATAGTTAGAGAGACCAACAAAAAGGGTGAGGAAAGATTTGGGGGGGGGGGGGGGGAGAGAGGACGTCTCAAATCCAGCTGCAAGTTCAATTTTGTTTACGCCTTAGGTGTATCCTCTTTCTAATTTCCTCATCGTGGAGCTGAAAGTAAATAAAGCTTTAGCCCACCTTGAGACGTTGTCTGCCCCCCCCCCCTTTTTTTTTTTTCTGACTGCCTCTTAGAGATCTTGCTGGTGAAATTAACGTTTCTAATGTTACTCAAATAGAAACAAAACAGTGGAAGACTATCTGGGACAGTCGGTAAGAAAACATCCTTAGTTCGTAAGAAGTGTCTAAACTATAGGAAGTTACCTTATTTTATTATAAAAAAGGGCATTTCTAAACCTCGCCAATGCGTGAGGGGCCTTTTCAGTCAGAGCAGAGTTTTCACTTACCTGCTTTGGCGGCGACGGTCGAGGCGTTGAGGTTCTGCGAATTCGGGTTCACTTTGAAGATGACTCGGCTGCCATCCACGCTGCGCAAACAAGTAAAAATTATTGCCGCATTAGCGATACCGGCTGCACTCTAAAATTTACGTGTAAACAAGGAAACAAAACCCCCAAAGTGGCCACGTTGGCGGGTTGGCTCATGACTGACGATAAAACCACAGCGCACAAAAGCGAAAAAAACAAGGGAAAACAGCACACAAGATGAGGGCTGACTAGCGCTCGTTCTTTGCATTCCTTTTGCCCGTCTTTATTATTTGTACGTTGATTTGTTAAAACGTTAAAACAGGCATGTTGGTTAAGAGGCATGCATGGTCTCGCCCTACAAAGAAGATAAAAACCAGCCACTGTTCGATAACTTGTACAAGCTCCGCCATGCTAGAAACCTGTCTCAAATGGTGTACGAACCAGCGGCAAAGTAACACGCTTTGGGAACAATGGTTAAACATTACTCGGGCAGCCGGAAAAAAAAAACAGCCCTTTTTTATATCGCGCGACACTACTATAGTCGCTACCAACTTAAGAAAAGCAGGGTCGTGTTTTATGACGTTCACGCTTCTAGCTTTGTGATTCGTCTGCGGCATTCTTATCGGTCGATGCAGCACTCTCATTGGCTGATGAGTGATGATGAGGTGTTCAAAACTAGCCACACACTGCTTTACTTCAGCTGTCAGGGACTATAGTGAAACTAGGCCATTGCCGAAACAAGATTTTCAAAAAAAAAAACACAAATGTATAGCACGATTAAAAAGCATTGTGTCTGCCCCGCTTTGTATATTGCGCTTCAGCACCCGTAATCACACTTCGAACCCCGATTCTCCGTCGTGGTTATTACGAAATGTGTCGTTTCACGGAGAAATGATGTCAAATTCGTGCGCGTTACTTGAACGACAGAAACATCGGTCACACTTTCCGTTCGGGAAGGGAAGTCTTGGAAAGGTCGGTCGGCAAATCAGGTACGAGGACTTGCAAAGAATTATACCTCACGTGAGCCCGATAAAGCGGGAGCCGAAGCTAATATTAGCCGCACTCAATACATATAAGGCTTTAGTGAAAGGGCTTCCGACACCTGCAACATCAGGCATGCTCACCTTTCCGAAAGGTACGTAGCCCTCAGTAACGTTTCAAAATAGATTCCTCCTTTTCCTTCCTTTATTTTTCTTTATTCATGATCTTCACTCACCCTTTCTGTTTTAAAGCATGAAAGGCTGTTTAACGCTACTCCACTATACCAAAATTTGGTTTGTACGTCCGTCCGTCCATCCATTCCCCCTAAACTTAGTGGGAAATTTGATATCACCAAATCTAATACCCATTCAGTTTATCAGCTAAATTTAGCGGGAAAATTGATGTCACGTGACATGGTGTCACGGGACACAGACAAATTCAGTTTCCCCGCTAAATTTAGCAGAAAAATTGACGTCACGTGACCTATACGTGAACTCAGTTTCCCCGCTAAATTTAGCGACAAAATTCACGTCAAGTGGCCAGACTTAATTTCGGAAAGGGTCTAATGTCTTCTGGGCGCTCCCTACACTCAAAATAAATTGAGTCGGGATATGCGCGCGTGCACGAGGGTTCCTTGTGACAGGTCGCTCAGTAGAATAAACTATCCTAGCAACGAGCCAACGTTACTAGGACACCTCAGTTGAGAAATTGCCATAGGAGCCTGCTTTAAAAAAAGTGGCTCCGATCCGTACTCGACCGCCGAACCGGACGTGATCGCAGCGCCGCCATTTTTCCTACAGCGACCAATCTGGGTACTGCACGTTTGCAAGTATCGGTCTACGTCGAGTTACGCAAAGGGTGGTGACGCCATCTCGCAGTGCGATCTCGCAGTAGGTTTATAAAGCGATTTTCATGTTTCGATGCACCGCTAAGGGGTGGCCTCTGTTATCGTATCCAGTTCGGTTTCGGTGGACGCGAGCGGTGCGGGGTTAAAGGGTGGCTTTCCCAACTGAGTGTTTTAGTAGCGTTGCTACGGACACACGCACACTGCTCTTCCTCGGGAAAATCGAATGTCGTGTCGATGACTGCCACTGCCGCCGAAGCAAACGTTTTCTATCTGCTGCTGCCGAAAACGCGATAAGAGACGCGATCGTACTAACGCCGGCAGCGATGGCGTGACAAGCAACTCAATCGCCAATGTAAACAGCATCGCCAACGAAGACGCGAAAGCGACTCCATCCACAATGTGAACAGCGTCGCGAACAAAAATGCGACAACCTACTCAATCACCGATGTAGGAACGAAGCCGCGAAAGCAAAGTCGCCGTTTTATGCCAAGGTGTCTCCGCGTATCTTTCAGTCTTAAACCAGGCCTTCGGTTTTGGTTGCTCGTCTTGTGGGCGACGTAGCTTCTCATTCACATTTATCCGTAGTGTACCAATTTGGATTGTCAACGAAGCTCCTGGTCTACGATAGCAAATTGGGTCCAGCGGCGGTGGTGCTCACGATCGCTGGAGCGTACCACATAATGGCAGCGCCTTGCCTGATCCAGTTGCAGTTCTGAGCGCCCTCGAGTCAGCGGCTCATTGTTGCCAAGAGCAATTTCGGAAAGGGTCTATTCCACAACGGAGCCATTGAGTGAGCGGCCCCCGGAAAATGGCGAGGAGCAGTGCCGAATGGGTTACCCATATGGTAGCGTAGAGCCACTTCTGAGGTACCCACATGGTAGCGTAGAGCGATATGGTAGCGATATGGTACCCATATGGTAGCGATATGGTACCCATATGGTAGCGATATGGTACCCATATGGTAGCGTAGAGCCACATCTGAGGCAACCCAGAGCCATATATAGGGGAAGAGTCTGGACGTCTATTGTCCTCGGTGACCTCTCGCCGTACCTTCGCTCCTCGCAGACCCCTCCCATAGAACTGACGTCAGGCCTAGCAACCGCCTAGCAACGGAAAACGCCGCGGGAATGGCGCGGGCCTGTCCACCATTACCGATCCCAAGCCAACGCGCGCGCATGCAGGGCTGCATGGTATCCTGCGTACAGAGCCTTATTTTTAGGTTTTCTAGCGCGAAAATGGTCGGTTGTTGTGCGGTTGGATGTTCTAATCACAACCGTCACGGTTTTTGTGTTTTTTTTTATAATTTTAAAAGAAAGGAAAAAAAAACGTCACAAAATATGGTTGAATAAAATCAAGCGCGACAATTTTGGTCGCCTACAGAAGGCTCCCGTCTTTGTGAGGTAAGAATTCTTGTTTCATCTTTAAACTTCTTATCAAATGGAGTTTTCATCGCAGAAGCGATGAAAACAAGTTTTATGTTTCAAGTTTATTTGTTTCCCTTCGTAAAAGAAGAAAGACAGGAGCGAAAAGCAGTACAAAAACAGCTTGACAAAGCCCCCTTCTTTCCTACACCAACAGCGGCAGCAGCACTTTATAAATAGAACAAAATAACAAAATGATTGGCACATACAGTCAATCTGCCATATCTAATACATCGTAACCAGTAGTCGTACAACTTTCCGTGAAACTCGTTCAATGCAAATACACAGTGACACAAAATAATGTAGCGGTCTTGGGAGCTGATACTTAATCATCTTATATCTCTGCAGTTGCTTCTGGAGCGCTGGACCATCCAGACATCGGCATGACAAATGGAATGCAAAAGATTTTTTAAGCGAAGAGAAGCAAGCGAAAGAAAAGAAAAATGTCACGTACAGCTGTTTTGTATGTTAGGGCAAATCTGTAGGCGTAAAAGTCTGTTATTTCAATAATTCCGATGTATAGCAACTAGCGAACTATACTTCGTCTCATCCTACGATGGACTAAAGGCCAAAGCTACGCGCTGCCAGTTCCAATCACGTTCCACTCTAAACTATGACACGCTTAACATTGATTAGGTTTGGACGAATAATGTTCCGAATCCAAAAAACGCTGCGTCATGTTTATAGCTTCGACACTGCAAAGAGCCAGTACGCCGTGGCTTTCTTTGCAATGTAAAATTGTTGAGTCACTCATTGCTCGATCCGAACCACTGTCCGCCCATTCCCATCAGTGATCCGAGACGCGGGCACCGATACGTGCATCGAAGCGAAATACCGCGGAATGTCTAAGTGGTACGTGATTGGATCTGGCGGTTCGTAGCTTTTGCCTTTAGTCCATCGTAGGGTGAGACGAAGTATAGTTGCTACACTAATCTCGCATGTAATCTGTAATGTGAATAATTTTAGTACGAGACAGGGAGGTCCCACCACTGAAGCGTTTTTCCCTGCCTGCTTCTCTCAACCGCGAACTGAATTATTTTATTATTTGATATCCTAATATATGTTTTTTTTTGCATGAAAAAGCTAGTTTTGTTGTATTTACATCTTCCATTAATTTTCATGCATTGACATGTCGATGAATGCTGGGATCTCAGCGCTGCTAGGAATGGCCAATCAATTGAGTTAAATCTATTACAACGACCAAGCTTACCATTCGCGAAGAGCCGCCTGACGCTGTTTATTTCGCAAGCTTCCTTTATAAAATAGGCGACTCTAACGTTACGACAAGCGTTAGTGCCGGCGCCGTTTTTCATGAGAGCGAATTCGCACAACATTTATTTATTTTATTGATTTGTAACCTTCCGGCTTCCTAGATGTTCGGAGAACAAGATCGCTGTTTCATTGCTGAGACAGTTCGGTGGAGGCGCGTGGTAAGCATGTATGGCATGGTCATCCCATATCAGAAGGAGCGTTCGCTTCAATCAAGTCATCACGCTGGACACGCTCAGGAATAGTCAAGAGGAGATACAGTTAGGAAGAAACGAAACCCTGGGGAACTCACAGAAGAAGGGCTTTAGCTCAGTTTAATATCTAACAGATCATTTTCTTCGAAAACACGGGCAACGATGGTATTCTCGTAGACGCTCGCTTATCAGAACACTCTATTAACTCTACAGAAAACCCCCGCAGTTGCGAATTTGAAGTTGTTATCGTTTCGCACTGCTAAAATAAGGAGGGGCCTCCACTAGAGCTGAAAATTGCGAAATTTACGTGAGCGTAATTTGCGCGACGCACCGAACGTCAGCGAAGCGTATGAACGGGCTGGTGACGCGGCGCGTACGGTGGGAGAATAGACAAGGTAACCAGGAACTAACCAAATATGGCTCCTGAATCAACACGACACAGCCCAAACACTGCTGGCGGATGATTTAAACACAATAAAACAGTCACGTGCTGGAGGAAACCGAGAGCCAAGCATATGGGCATAGATCTCCGGCGTCCGTTCGGCTTGAAGATGGCGAAATGGGAGCGGCCATTGCGTTCGCGTGGCGTGTCAGTGACGTAGTTGACGAGCTGTCAACGACGCCACGCCAGCAGGCCAAACTCTCCCCTATATATGGCTCTGGGGTAACCCTTTAGCCAGCGCCAACAACACGTGCGGTGGCCTCTCCGAAAAGCAAAACAAACCGCAACGGAGAAAAAGATAGGAGGCTACCGGCGCGTGGCGAAACCGGAGAGAAGCAGAATAGGAGAGGGCCGATGCAAAATGTTCTTCTTTCGTTAAAAAAAAAAAGCAACGAAGGAGCCCGTTTGGGTTTCCGGATTTTACCACTGGGGCATTGTTTGGCGCTGCCCGAAAGAGCCCATGCGTGCGCCCTCTTCTCTGACCTCCTCTCCCCTTTACAGCGGCCACGTTCTTTCGCGATTTGACAGGCTTTCTAGTATAAAAGAGGCTACGCCTTAACCAACGACGGCGAGGGCTTGGCTGCTTCGTTATCGCGCGTTCCTTGCGCAATTCTTTCTTTTTTTTTTGCGTTTTGATTCGCGCTTTTTTTTTACGTTTTAATGCGGCAAAGACGCTTTTTGGGAAACTTGCTTTCCGTGTAGCTTGTGCTAAAATAAAATATTTTCAGAGACAAGCGTAAAACGTAAGACGAAAATATACTTTTCAAACGTCATTTTCTTATCTCTTTTTTCCCCTTATTCTACACACCTTCAACGATATCGCGAAAATCCGTCCTTCTGCAGGGCGATAGAAGTTAATAGCGTAAAAGAAAAAAAAAAGAGGTTATACTCGTAGACATCACTAGAAACAAAAGATCGAAGAAAAAAAAACGACTTCCCCGATGCACCACCAGCGATTCGACAGAAGATTACAAAGAAAACGTGAAAATTAAATGGGGAGAGGCGGAAAGCTCTTCCCCCAGCAAGGGATCAGACGCAGCAGACATCAGGCGTTCACAAATCGCGCTCGCGCAGTTAATGAGCTTCTATAACGAAATCCCCAGGACTCCCCAGGACCTTGCCTGTTCGGACGCGGGCCAAGACCTCTACGGATGGCCAAATGAACGGTTCGTAATTGCCCTGCAGGATTGGCCGGGACGGCGCTGGGCGTTCCTGCAGATTTTTTGTTTTGTTTTGCGCGTATGTGTTTCTTCTCCGCACTCTCTCTCTACAATGGCTGTTGGGTTCGCAGTAATTGTGACTTGGCGATAAAGGCGAGGCGATTGGAGAAAGCTGTCCCCCGCGGGGGGATCTGCCGGTATATCCTCCATTAAGTCCTAAGCTGATAGTGCCGTGGAAGCAACGTACTCGTTGGACCAGTCAAACGCGTATCCTTCGTCACGTGGTCCCACTCCCCGCCCACGCCCACGCGCAAGAAGCGGAGTAAGGTGATGAGAGGAAAACGGTTGATTGGTCCGGCGAGTGCATAGCTTTCACCGGACTGTCAACTTTGCGGTAAACGAAGTACATATAGTGAGTCCTTTCCTCGCCGCTGACTTCCCCGTTCCCTCCCTCTTCCCTCTCCCGAAGCTTGAGTCGCTGAAACTTTGCGGGAAAAAATACTCCAGGGTTTTGGGTACAAGGCAATTCCCTTCAAATTTACGTAGCGCCAACGCGCGCTGCAGCCAACTTCCAACTTTAGCCACAGTTTGTTTTATATGACGGTAGCTGAGCCTCGTGTTGCTGAGCGCGTTTTTATGTTACGTCACCTAGCTCTTCGTTTCACCTTAAGTACTGACGCAGCTGATAGTACTGCAAAACTATCAAGGGTACTATCGATAGTATCGATAGTCTCCAGAAATCTGATTATGGATAGTAAAAAAACTATCAATAGCACTATCGATAGTCGACTATCGACAAGCTATGGATAGTACTAACGATAGTCGACTATCGAAAAGCTATGGATAGTACTATCGATAGTCGATTATCGGAAAATTATCGTTATTCGACTATCGGAAAACCATCGATAGTCCACTATAGTAAACCTATCGATAGTACTGTCGACGGTTTACTATCGATAGTTTTGCGACACTAGTAGTTTGCGTCGCTCCTTCTTCTCGTTTTCTCGCTTTATTTTTTTCAAATGGGACACCAACTAGCCCAAGCACTTACCATCCCAACTTTGGTTCAGCTTTCACTGATGACGAAGACGGGAGTTTGGACGAAGAAAGGAGGAAAGGAGGCGGGCGGCGGTGCGGCAACTCTGTTCGCCCTAGTAATGCAAAACTATCGATAGTACTATCGATAGTATCGATAATCACCAGAAATCTGACTATCGATAGTTGAAAAATATCGAAAAACGATCAATATTACTATCGATAGTCGACGATCGAAAAAACTATCGATAGTACTATCGATAGTATTATCGATAGTCCACTATCGATAGTTCTGCGACACTATCGATAGTTTTGGAAAAACTATCGATAGTATAAATAGTCAATTTATCGATAGTTTCGCATCACTAGCAGCCGACGCTACGAGCTGATGAGACCAATTAGATAGGGTCAAAAGCACACCAACATGGTGTTCGTCATGTTTCTGTACTTGTTCTATCATCGCTGAACCAATCATAAGGAAAGAAAAAAGACCTAGGGACTAACCCTTTTGACGCTCCCTGATTTGTCCCATTACCTCGTAGCGTGGGCTGCGTCTGAAGTTAAGCGGAAACGAAGTATAGACAGTGGAATTGCCGGATTCTCTACGTCATCTATTGAAGGTCCACGCGGGTCACACATTGGGGCACAAGGGCTGCGTCAAAGTTCTGCGGGCCGGGACTCGTGTCCTCCTGGCCGACTGAACTCGAGTTCAAGCCAAACGCTGAACTAGAAATAGTGCCCCATATGTTCTTTGCGCTGGCCCTCGCTAGGTGACGTATGAGCTTCAGGACTACGCTTTTCCTCTATATGGAGACAGTGAGAAGGAAAGGCTAGCTGCCTTTCCTTCTACCCACTGTTTTCCTCTAATCAGAGCAAGCATAAGCGTCGTCGGCTTCTCGCGCAGTGTTTTGCGTTTGAACGAATTGACGCTGGCATTCGGCGTTCAAACGCGTTCGAACACTTGGTTGAGACAAAGGCAGCGAGCGTTTGCGTCTGCCCACTAAACCCTTCCAATCAGAGCTCGGCCTCACGCACGCACTTATTGCCTGTCGCCATGTTTTCGCTGCGCGTGCACGCGCTCAAGGCTCGTCGGACGCCCAAGCATCATTGAAGGTAGAAACAGATACTTGTAGAAACCTCGAGCTTGGAGTCGGGAGACCCGAAACTCCTTCCCATTGTTCTCACCCTGTCGGTGACTGTAGGCGGTGTTTGTTAATGGCGGGTTCATTTAGTACTTCTGCAAAGCGCGCTCTACATTACCAAGATTATTTGTCGTTCACGGCGGGCGATAAGCGAGAGCTCGCTCTGAAGAAGTGGTCCAAATATGGCGCCCGCCAAATTTAAGTTTACCATTTTTTTAGGATGCAACAGCACCTTGAGAAGTTGAGATGCAGCCTTACCCTCCGATGAACCTTGTGTCGGCAGGTGTAGCGCGCTTAGATGGACGTGTACAACCCACTCCCAATATCCTCTATTCACCTTGTCTTTTCGGAACCACTGTCTCCCCCAAACGTGCGTTCTTTCTTTGTCATGGAAGGAAATTGTTTTCGCACGAGCAATCTTTTCCCGTATTTAACGATGCCACAACAACAATAACTGCGCGGAACTTCTTGAAACAAGACTTTTAGTATTTCAATTCTTACCCTTATTATAAATTATTGGTTACAGTTTCGATATTTGAGCAAGGGCATCTGTTTGGCTATAGTAGACTGAAACAGTTCACTGAATAACGTTTATGCTAATATATTTTTTTGTTTTACATTTTGAAGGAATTGATGGTAAACATTTCCTCGCAAACTATATTATCATAAACAAAAAGCAAAAAACTTTTGAAGGGACGTTGTTCAGGGCACATATTTTAAATTGTTCCAGTGCGCTGTTTTCGGAAATATTTCGCACACATCAATATGTTCTTACGTCACGGTTGCATTCGGTGCAATGTTCAAATCTCGAATAAAACTTATTTTTATGCTTTTTTTTTATACAACCATGTCGTGAATGATAGGTTATTTTCGTGGACCTTCACGCTGTGAGAAAAATGCGTTAATGGTGAAAGTTGTCATCAGTGTTTCATTGCTGCGATTTATGACAAACAAAACCTACGCTCTGAGTTGTCAGAGTGTCTGCACGCATTATGTAGCACAAGATAGAAAAACAAAACTCACGTACATCACTTTGACGACTAAAGTGCGTACTTACCGAATGTTTGAGAGCGTCCCCGAAGGTAGGAAAAGCGCTCGCTGAAGACCGGACACCAGTTTGTCTCCGTCCTCTGGGGTCAGGGACCTAAATAAAAAAGTTATAAACAATAAAAAATTGACGAAAATTTTCTAAACACACATGCAGATATTTACTCAATCTAACAGGGGCACCCTAATGCTCACCGACAAATAGAACGCCTCAGCGTTTCCATTTTGTATCTTGTTGATATTTTACAATTTTCTACTTCATTTCATAGGATTGCGAGCCCAATAACTGCTGCAATATATAATTTAAAAAAAAGTAGTGTGACGCTCCAGGAACGTTTAGTCACTCCACAAATTTTCTATATTTAGGCGTAATTGCATTAAGTTCACTAGATTTTTTGGTCTAAATTTCAAATTCTTATACTGCAACATCTTTAACACCCGAGAGTAGGAACGAAAAGTGGATAAAACACACAGATATTTTTGAGCAGGCAATGTATTGGCACTGGTATAGTTTTTGTAGACAATAAAACCAAAAAGAAAAAATAAAGACGCCCATTTTTCAGTCAGAGCAATTTGTTTTTGTTTAAAGATGCCCTTTCGGTATGCTTTACATCATATTATGTACCGGCATTTTATATAGTATATTACACGTATATTTATAGTTTTCTATTTTGTTTTATTTAGACACAAAGAGCAAGAAAAAAGACGGCGGTTGTCCCGGCTAGTTTGGACTGTCATCCAGCAAGTGCGAGAAAATGTCGATAACCGTCCTTCAGCGCCAATCACGCCTCCTACCTCCCTACCCGCGGTGCCACGAGCTCCATTTATCAAACATTGAAATTGAATGTGGTGTGCTATATTTACGTTCCCGCGAGCACGCTCGACTACTCTACATCCGACCTCGAGAAACATGGCATAAAAAAATGCGGGTCCTTTCAGATCAAGAGAACCCCGTTGCAAGTTTGATGGACTCTGAGACCCGCAAGTCACGAGCAAACATCAAAGAAGCCGCCCGCCCGCCCACCCGCTCGCTCACCATCCGTCGGCGACGGCGACTACGACGACCAAGAGCTTCATCTTAGAAACCTCACTGTAAATTTCATACCACGGACGAGCGCCGGGATAAGTGTCGCGGGTCAGCGCGGAGCTATACAGAGCCGCCGTCGTTGTCCCAGTCCACTTCGGTTGATGGGAAATGGATCAGATCGGAGGCAAGAGCGCCGCCGGACGGCCCGAAGCCCGTCCTTCGAGCCGAACCCTTGACCCGATGGGTGGCTGGGCGCTGCCCGGAGAAGGCCTTGAATCATTGAGGCCGCAGGTTATGAACGGCATTTTCCCGATGCCCTTCCGGAAGCGGGGCTCACCAAATTATGAATCGGTCCACGGCGCAGGAACGTCGGTTCCCGCGGTGTGTCTGTGGAAGACTCGAGCGTTTCTTAATTAAAGAGTGAGGCCGCGAGTCGGGGAGTTTCTTTCTGCTAGAAATCTTCGGTGGTCGTTGGTTTTTATTCGGAAACGTAGGATACGTATTGGGGAAGAAAAAAGCAAAAGGAAAGATGAACTCTGCCTGGCAGGGCGCAATCACTCGTTTGCTCGGCTTCAAAGACAGTGCGTAAATCCAATACCTAAAGAATAGGAGAGAAAGATCAAGCAATATCATTGTAGTATGATTAAAAACAACAACAAAGATTGTTCGCGCTTTTTAACAAGAAAAAAGGGAAGTACGAATAGACGCTAGAAATAGGGAAGCATGAGTAAACCAGAGTATATCGAATTTATCTTTTTTTCTTTTTGTGTGAAGACGACAACAAGCGGCGAAAGCTCGAAGTGCGATTAGAGTCCTAAAGAGGTAGTTGCGCCACCTCTCCGGCCTCCTCCACGATCTGAGTCGCGGAAAAAGCAAAAGAGGTAGCGCCACTCCCCTCCCGAGCGCCAACCGTAGTTTGATCTTGCGCCGCTACGTGCGGCGGCTCTGCGCATGCATAGAACACTCTTCTTTTTTTTTCTTTTTTTTAAGGTTTATTGAATTGCGTCATTTTCTTGGGTCGCGTATTCGCAGCCAACAACCGTTGGATGGACGTGGCACTCCATAGGCCCTATCGACGCGGCGCTACGGTGCTCGCTAGAGTTCTAGTTTTTGAACTTTAAGATAAAAGATAAAACACGTTTGCAACATCCTGTAACGCCAAATTAGAGCGCAGCTCTCGAGGAGGAGGAGGGAGGGTATGTTCCTCCTCCCCTCCTCCTCTCTCCTTCTCCCGTGCTCCTCCCCTCGTCCTCTGCCCCTCCTTTCCTCCTCCTCCTGCTCCTTTCTTTAGGACGTATGATATACCGTGCTAAACTATCTGCGAAAAGAGTATATATATATATATATATATATATATATATATATATATATATATATATATATATATATATATATATATATATATATATATATATATACTGTACACGACTTAATTTTCGCGGGCTCAAGTTTTCGCGAATCGGGCCAAAGCTGAAAATTTGAAATTATTCGCGGGTTCTAATTTTCGCGAATCAAGTGTAGCTTCCGTAGCGTTGACATATTGCCCGAATTGTTCGCCGGCCGTATTTTTCGCGAATCGTAGGCGATTCGCGAAAATCGCGAAAATTAGGTTTTCGCGAAAATTTAGTCGTTTACAGTATATCTTTTGGTATTCTCGCTCACTGCTTGTCCGTAAAAAGGAAATGTAGTTCTCACATCTGGAAGATCTACTCTGACTTCTGCTGGTGCCAGGAAACAAGACATCAGGATCAAGGCGGGAGAACGAGACAGCGTTAAAGTTAACTGTTTGATGAAACACGTGATACTCTCGATGTCATCCTACTTGCTGTCGGCTCTGTCGAAGACTGCTCGGCGTTTTTGATTTGCTCAGCATTAGAGTTGAGCGTGCTCCGCCGAGATGGCACAGCAGAAGAGCCATTGCACGTCCCTAGGGGACAATGGGATGTTTTCCTGCGTGACTGTGAGAAGTTCTTTGTGTTGCGCGAAATATCCGGGGAGTGCCGTAGGCGAGAGATACAGAGCTACCACAAGCAAGCCGTTGTCGAATTTGGCGGCACATAGCTCACCAACTTCGTCTGACGTCCCACGGAGATCGATGGATACAGCACAGACCCGTACCCATGTAGATGGCCACTTGGATAACGAGTACACCACGTTTTCACACGTGCCTCTCTGTGATTTATGAGTGGTGATATCACTTGCCTGCACAACGGGTAGCTGGCACCTCCCCTCCTCCTCCCTCCTCCCCCACCTCCTCCCCTCCTCGTCCCTCCTCCTCCTCCCTCCTCCTCCTTCCTCCTCTTCCCTCCCCGTGCGTTTCAGTATCGAAAACGTCCCGTAATGCAACGCGCGTTGCATAATGCGACGCGCGTTGCGTTATGGGACGTTTCGCATAATGTGACGCTGCCCATAATGCAACGCGTGGTCCATTATGGAAACGTCATTGTCGCATTATGGGAAACGTCACATTATGCGAAACGTCCCGTCGGCGTAACCGGGTGTTGCATTGTGGGAAATGTCCCATAATGCAACGTGCGGTTACGCCGACGCCGACAGGCAACGTTTCACATGATGGGAAATGTCACATTATGCGAAACGTCCCGATGGCGACGTTTCACAAATGTCCTGACGGCGACGTTTCACAAACGTCCCGACGGCGACGTTTTGCGCGGTTACGCCAACGACGACGGCGACGTTTCGCATTATGGGAAACGCCCCGACGGCGACGTTTCGCATTATGAGAAAAGCCCCGACGGCGACGTTTCGCAAACGTCCCGACGGCTACGTTTCGCACAGATACGCCGACGCCGACGGCGACGGCGACGCCGCTCAAGCCGGAAACGGGCGCCTAAGAGCTGCGTTTTAACACTACACGAAAGCGGTTTGAAACTCCCAATCGTCACATCAGGTATTTTCGAGACAAAACGTTGCTCACCATTACTCGAATATTAGAGGAAACACGCAGTATTTGCACGTGTTGGTGGGTTTTGAACGATTAGAAAGGAGAGACATAGGAGACGACAGATACCTCAATCAACATTAATTGAATTTGAAGAGAAAAAAGATTTCGGCAGCATGTGTTACGATTTGCCCCCCCCCTCCTCCCCCCCCCCCCCGATTAACAATCATAAACGTTATTAGAGCGCAGCTCTTAGGTGCCCGGTTCCGACTTGAGTGGCGTCGGCGTAACCACGCGGTGCATTATGGGACGTTTCCCATATTTACGTCACACGTGACGTCACGTGTGACGTCACGAGGCTAACAAGTGATGTCACTCGTGACGTCACCACGCGTTGCATTATGGGTAAATTTCCCCGCTAAATTTAGTGGAAAACTTTCCCCGCTAAATTTAGCGGAAAATTTTCTCCCGCTAAAATTTCCCGCTAAGTTTAGCAGGAAATTTTCACCTAAATTGGAGGCGAGCGGGAAAGGAGGAGGGGGAGGGTACGGACGAGGAGGAGGGGCATACCCTGTTCTCCGTACCTTCCCCTCCTCCTCCTCAAGAGCTGCGCTCTAATTCGGCGTTACAGGGAATTGTAAACGTCCTTCATTTCTTTTATCCTTGGTGAAACAAAAAACATTGATAAGTGTTTTTATTCTTCTTCCAAATGTTACACGGAAATCTGCACATCCAAGATTGTTTCTGTGGGACTGTATTCGTAATGCTTGCGGCAAAAATCCGGCCTAACCCACATCTCTATATCTGGCTGGGGCGTTGGAATGGTAAAGAAGCTTTAATGGTTTGTTTACGCTCTCTCTCTCTCTCTCTCTTTATTTCATTACACCTATAGGCGTTTTTGGTTTAGTGCATTATATATAAAAATTTTAATCACTGATATGTAGCATAAACCCGCCCCAGCAAGTTCTTAATGATTCGCATTATCATGATCATCTAAGCATGCAAACGCAATAATCGCTCTCCCAACGCAGCCCACTTTATTTATTTTTTTATTATTCCCATTGGTGCTTTATATTTCGTTAAACTCATTCCAAAATAATTACGTATTTCGGAAAAAAAGCAGCCTTTCCACTCTCTTGAAGAAGTAAGAGCAGCGGAGCTGTAGCTTCTGTACTCGGCGGCGGCTTTCCAGGCGAGCGATCTGCTCTTCTTTCGCGAGAGAATCTGAAGCGCTCGACGCAGTTTAGGTAATAGCGGCCTCGCGGCGGTTGCGGAACCACTCGCGCTGCTGCGCACATCACCGCTCGTTCCGCTCTCGCTCTTCTTCCTCCGAAGAAATGTTGCCGCCACCTATGAGCGATGGTAGCAACCTGTTGTCTGGGTTGCCAACGCTGGAAAGATTGCCGCGATCTATGAGCAACGGCGGCAAGCAGACAACCGGCAAACACAACACTCTGGACAGCTACCGCCATCTATGAGTGACGGCGGAAACCAGAGGTTTGTGTCGACATTTGTTTGGTACCGGACGCGATCCTGGGGTAACTAGCCCTTAACAGCTCCACTGTAATAAACCGTGTTTTAAATATATAAAATTTATAGGGCCAGCACTTGTATAGCGTTTTCGTGTCCGCGACTCGGATGCAGCGTCGATGACGTTATAGTGCCACGGGACAACCGTCACCAACGTGACAGTCGTCATCTGACAGTGTGATGTAACATGACACTGTGTCGTCAAGTGACACCATGACGTTAGATGTCACTGTGATGTCAAAGTGGATCTATAAGTGCAATGTATTTAGAGCTCGTTTGGGATATGTACCAGTATCAGGCAGTTTTTATTTAGATCGACCAAATTTCACTTAAGTATATTTATGCACATTAGATTAACTAGGCCTTTCCGGTGTGTTTAAAATTACATTAGATCAATCCCTCATCCACCTGCGACGAGCTACCTTTCGTCGCGCGCTTGGCAAAAAAAGAAAGAAAGAAAAAAAGGAAAACTTTTAGATTGAATGCTTCCGAACTTTCAATATGAAACCGTGCAATGGGTCGTGCCTAACAGAATGGCGCCCCTAAAAGCTCCGTCTCGTCAAAAGCCCGTTTCGGCGTACAGACCAGATTAGCGTTCCAGAGCGCTTTACGGACATGCTAATGGACCGTACGCCACTAAACACTACCGAGAGAAAGAAGAGAGGGAAAGGGAGAAAGAAACAAGAGAACGAGGGTTGTAAAAGGGAACATATAGCACGTTTGCAGCCGCCCTTGGTGTTCTCGAAGAATGGCGGCAAATTTAATTTACGTCGTGGCCGAGTGCCGATAATTCGATAAGGCCACGGGGTTCACCGTAAAACCGAGTTCACGGCGCCTCTGCGGCCGATTGAAAGCAAATTAGGGTCTTGAATGTACGCCCAGGCGCTAGCCTCAGATTCTGCATGTACTTTTTATCTGCGGCCTTACGCGGAGACGAGGTTACTTCTCTTCTGGTGAGCCGATGAGCGAGTGACACTTTACACGAGTTCAAGAAGTGAAGGTGTTCTTGGCTCTTTAAAAGGGATGGGTTATGTCTGGTTTTACAGTCCGCGGATGCTTTGAGCTTCGTCCTATGGCTAAGGGAGCAGTGGCGTAGCTAGGCGTAGTTATGTCTTTTGTTTCACCTCCTCCCCCTCCTCCTCGATTTATTCCTAAAGCGGGGGCGGGGGAGGGGGGTGCGGAGTCATGCCAGAGGTGGTACCCCCCCCCCCCCCCGTGACTAAAACATTTGCAACGGTTGCATTCGCATGCAACCGAAACGAACGTAGCGACCAAAACACCGCAGCAACCGTGACTCATGGATTGCTTCACGAAGCTACCTTTTGCATCGCTTGCATGTTGTGTAGGGGGAACACTTGTCCCAGTGACTTTGTCGTTACGGTCGTTTTGGTTGCATGCGAACGCAACCAACGCAGGTGTGTGAACCAGCCTTTAGATGAACCAATTACAGCTAATCCCCCGCCTGGTACTTTTTGAACTGCGCCATTATCTCCTTATCACTGTGCAGTTTCTAAGAACGCTCTTTTGTTCGATAAAACATATTACGTTCAGTTCTGTACCTTAAAAAGTGATAGCAAATATTTTTAACCCAATCATGCTCAATATGTTCAAATAGGCTCAGCATATGAAACTGTACTCAGTGCGTCACTCAAGAACTAACGTCTTGTGTGGAGGTTTTGACATACAGCCTTACGATAGAATCTGATGGCTCCGCTGTACAGGGGAAAGTCACGAGTGAGTCACGTGAAGCGATATTGGTTGGGATTTTGCGGCGGGACGTTGAGCACCGCACCTGCTACCACGCTTCTTTGGCCGCACAAGCAACTTGTCAACTGCTAAATCGCAGGCAGATTTCCGTCATGTGAATCAGGCGTCAGACGGAGCAGTACGCCTGCTATCCTCGAGTGCTTCACCTACGTCACGCAATAGTGATTGCACGACCGGCCTTCGTTACCATTTCCATTTGATATTGATACAATTTATTTTCAACGCCAATAGCGCATTACAGGAAGAAGCTTCCGTGATCATGAAGACCACGATCTATCTGAGAGGCAAAAGCAGAGTCACTTACCCTTCATCGACGACCACGAAGGCGTCCGAGGCGTCGACGGCGTTGTAGAGACCGTCGGGTGTCGGGCCCACTTCCTGGGAACCACGGCGGCTGGGGTCGAGGCTGTCCCCGCCTGGAACGGGCAACCCGTGTCGCTTGCCATTCGCTTGCCCTGCGAGCGCAGACAAGCGCCAATCTACCGTTCAACATCGGTCGTCAACAAAACACGAAAAGCCGAGACTGCGAACCACGCACTGAAACGCGGACATTAAAAAGGTATTTTTTGTTGCTCATTTAAAGTAGCATAATTACAGGGTTCAAATACCGCAAACAAAAGTACGAAGAAAAACAACAAATCAAAGCACGATTTTTTTTAGAGGTTTCAGAAATGGACCATATCTAGAATGTTTGCCACTCGATTGCTTTGCATGCGTAATAAATCATTTCTGACCGCAACTGTAGCTTACCAATCATGCTAGTCCTTCCCGACGCCCCAGACGCTGTCAGCGTAAAACTTACATCTTCCCCACCCTTCCCTCTTCCTTCTTTTCACCCCCACGGACGAATTCGAAGATGGCACAAGCCGATGCAACACAACATCCCACGTCCACATTAGCAGGAACCGAATGTCGACACTCTTCATTACCTCCGGTATTGAAAACGTAATCCTACGCACAACTATACCGTTTCACCTTCCACCACGCTTGAACGCACGCAAGAAGGAAGAAGCCGCTTCGTTTCCGCATACATTTATCCCCCTTGCAGAACCCCGCATTAGGCTTTCTCGCTTGCCCCCGCAGCGAGTGATTAGGCTCATCAGCGTGCACAGAGTCCGCTGCCAGCGGTGCCGACTACCGCCCGATCCCGCCGTGCCAACCCCGAACGCCACCGGCTGTGCGGCCAACAATAAAAAAACGTTGCCCCCTCTGCCCGTCGGCAGAGAACACATGCATCTCCATTTCCGGACTAGCGGGAGGAATCGCGAAAGAAGTCAATTGACCCCCGCAGAGGGTGCCAGGAAGTGGCGTAAAAGAGGCGAACCACGGCCGACCGAAACGCTGCATTTTGATTGGTTCCGTGCGCGGCTATTCTCCGTTTCACCTTATACGATGAACCACAGAGGACGCTATGAGCCATCCCAGCCAATGCGATGCCGCGTGAGTGTCACGTGGTCCACAGGAGGGCTGCAGCGACACGCAGGGAATAGAGTGACGTCGTACATTTACACGATGCCATTTTAACCAATGTAGCGCTGACAGTGCTACGCTGGTTAGGATGGCGCCCAAAGTTTGTTGCGGTTCATTGTAAGACAAAACGGAGTCTATGTACTCCGTACAGCCCTCAACTGTGAGAGCGGTGGCCGCTGCACAGTGGCCGGACCAATCAACCGCCTCTTTTTATTCACCTGACCTCCACCCTCCTAGCGTGGGGTTGGTGCACGATCACTTGGCGGAAGATAGACGTAGGATGGGTCCAACGAAACACGTGGCTCCCACCGCATTGTCAGCTTTGGGTGAATGCAACACTGTAGTCTTATGCTGGTAGAAACATGCGGGAGAGATGGAGATGAGAGCGCGCGGAGAGGTCAAGACGCCGAGCTGTGGTTGGGATGAATAGAGGGTGGACGCAAAACTAACCGCCTTTGTCTCTCACTTGGTAGAAAGCAAACGCCGAGCGCCGGAGGGCGGCGTTCGACGCTCGAACGCGTTCAAAATGTGAGTACAGACGAAGACAGCTAGCTGTTCGTCGACCCTCACATCATTCCAACCAGCGCTCGGTGTTGTGACAACTCCTCGCGCTTTCTCTCCTCCTCTCCCTCAATTTCTGCCTGTATAGAACACGGGAAGGGAGCTCAGGGAATCAGAGTATTTGACGCGCCCCGGCAACCACGACAAATTTGACTTCGAAATATTTTAGATTGTTTCTTAGAGCGCAGCTTTTAGGGGCGCCCGCTTCCGGGTTTCGCGGCGTCGGCGTAACCGCGCTAAATTTAGTGGGAAAACTGACGTCACGTGACCTCAACAGCAATTCAATTCCCCGTTAAATTTAGCCGGGAAAAATGACGTCACATAACTTGGTGACACGTTACCTATGAAGAAATTTAGCTTCTCTGCTAGATTTAGCGGGAAAATGGACGTCACGTGACCTCAATAGCGATTCAATTACCCGCTATGTTTAGCGGGAAATTGAATTGCTGTTGAGGTCACTTGACGTCACTTTTTCAGCTAAAGTTAGCGAGGAAACTGTGGGAGGAGGGGAGGGTATGGAGGAGGAGGGGGAGTACAGAGGAGGTGGATGGGAGGGTACGCAGGAGGAGGAGGGGAGGGTACGAAAGAGGAGGATGGAAGAGGATGAGGTAGGAGGAGGAAAAGAGGAGCGGAGGATGAGAAGGAGGAAAGGAGGGAAGGGCAACAGAGTAGGAGGAGGGGCAAACCCTTCCCTTCTCCTACTCCTCGTGAAAAGCTGCGCTCTAATTTCGCGTTACAGAGACTTGTACGCGTCTTTCATTTTTTAAGCTATATGGTTTCTCTAATGGCCTCAGCGTCCAGATTTGCCTGACGGTGAAACGTTCACTCTCTGACGTTTTATGTGATCTCGGCCCAAAACCGCCGTTAACGCTTTTGAGTCGAACAACAGATTGTTCGGGTAACGTCTTTCAGAGCATCGTTAGGAATGTTCTTTTCCATTCAGATTAGCCGCCAGCTTGTCAAGAGTAGGTAGACCAGCCTTAATATAGATCAAAGTCAGTTGACAAGCTTCCTAGATTACCTGCCACCGTCTCGTGGCGCCTCGGCTCAGTGGTGCTCGCTACGCTATCAGACCGCGCTATGGACAGAAGCGGCAGAACAGGTGGAACGTTGGGAACACTTTGCGTCCGGGGGAAGTGGCTCTATTGGGCTTCTCGTAGTAAACATAAATATTGCGCAGAAGGTTCTGCAAAAAGTGCGTCGTTAGAAAACCGTCCTTATCCTTGCCCTTAGTAGCATTGACACCGGAGGCGCTTGGAACGCTTGTCAACTTATGGAGTTAAGAACGTTGAGATAGACATCCTCCAACAGCGTCATTGAGTGTCTTTTTCTTTCTCGACCACGTCGTGCAAATAATACGACGCACTCAAAATCTTCCAATCGCAAGATGATGTTTTTCTTTCTTAACACAATGCCGAATAAACCAGAGACCACAAAGCTGTAGATAAGCGAATGAAATCGAGCCTTCCATAGGTAAAAACTGGACCACCCGAAAATGTACGAAAAGCTTTTTGGATAATAAACGTCCCTAGAGTACCGTCTGTAAAACAGCTTATCACCAATCGCGATAAAGATATTTCACACGTGCAACGCCGGCAAATAGCAGCAGCTGACACTGCATTCCAAAGACAAGAATAGACCAGGCAAAATATCTGTTCCTGTTTCTAGCGAGATGTGTGCCGGGACTTGCTGCAAGGCAAAACGCGGATGATTAGATTACCATCGCGTTCCGCCACTGCTAGCTTTGCACCTACTGCACGAGTGGTAACTTTGGTGCGTCCCCGAGTTGCCCCACGAGCTTCAAGTCGTTCTAACATTGACTGATATAGTTTTCGATTATGCTCAGCATGTGTATAATTGAAACCATATGATTATTTTTACAAACTAAAAAGTTAATTAAGGAAGTTTAGTTAATTATCCGACTTACCGCAAAGATTAGCAACCCAGATAATGTCCCCCTGGCCGTATAACTAACCTGCACAAACCGTATTAGTGCATCCTTTACGAATGTTTTGTAATAAATCTATTCGAACATAGCACCCCAGGGGGCTATGTTCGACAAATGTTTCGTTTCTCCTAAAAGAAACGGAAGTGACGGAAGTAACGATATCGCGTCTGATTGGTTAGAGGCTCAAATGACGAAAGTTCCCTCTTTCGTCATTTGAGCCTCTAACCAATCAGACGCGATATCGTTACTTCCGTCACTTCCGTTTCTTTAAAGGAGAAACGAAACATTTGTCGAACATAGCCCCCTGGTATTTATATATGGTTCAACTCATTCAAAATGTGTTCTCTTTAACGTCTAAAGCAGTACGCTTAGCGCACAAAAAAAAAAAACACACAACACCGAAGGAGGTAGAACGCACACAGCGCTGACTCGAGACTCAACAGTCTTATACCGCTGTCACACGTGCACGTTAAAGGCCTTCACACGAACTCGGTCGGCGAACCAGCGCTCGCCGATAAGCGCGAGATCGCGAGCTAATTCGCCGATACTTAAAAAGAAGTTCGTTCTGAAGCCCTCTAATGTGCCCGTCTAACAGCGGTATTATACTCTGGTTACACGGGCTGTTTCAACGATCATTAAAGGCCCGTTCACACTCTTGCGACCGAGTTCGACCGAGAGAGACCAGACCGGTTTTAATCCTTTTGCGACTTCTTAGGACCGGATGCGCTGCCGGTGGAGCTGGTCCTAAGAGATCGCAAGAGGCTTAAAACCGGTTTGGTCTCTCTCGGTCGAACTCGGTCGCAAGAGTGTGAACGGGCCTTAAGCCAACGACCGTCGGCATTCTCCCAACTGTCCTTGAGCTCAACTAAGCGGTCCGGTGTTGAAGCAGGCCAGCTCAGCTGAACCCAATGATCGTCAGCAGCTCATTGACATTTGGCGCCGCCGCGTAACTCCGGCCGATTGCGATTGAATCAACCGTCGTTGACTCAGTGACAGTTGAGAGGGCTCGTGTAACTTTGGTGTTAAAGGGTATCTTTAGCAATCAACATATTTCCTTAAACATGCACACGGCACACCGATCGCTCGAACGGTGACTCCGGTGAGACACCTCCACTGGCTGATGATAACGGTTCCGGTGTCACAGGTGACTGTGGTGTGTTTTCCGTGCCGCAACTAACTGATAGTGGCACGTATCAGTGAGCGGAATACGCGCCGCTAAACCGATAAAACGAGCGCGCCCCCAGATCAACCCCTCGAGCTCATCTGGGGCGTCGCAACATTCCATACCGTAGCGATCAAAGCTCAATCTGTCACTCGGAGGTCATTTTTCAAGCGAGAGGCGGGCTGTTCCAAGACGCGAGCGCGCGACAACTCTTATATCGTCCACTCCCGCTCACATAAATCTTCTCTTATATATGTATATATATACTATATATACGTATAGGGGCACGCGGAAGCACACGCGAGTGTGCAGCAAAAATGTAGCAGACACCTAAACGAATTAGACAATTACAACACTGCGACTCGTACGCAAGCGGAGGGACTATATATAGGCGTATATATGTCTCTTTATTTTTTTTTTCATCTATCTTAGTTCGTTGCACAAAAAGAAAAAGAAGAAATGTTTTTGAGGTTACTGCAGCTCCTTACGCGACGGAAAACGATTTAAGGACCGCAATAAAGCCATATATAGGTATGGGCAAACACAGCCAGACAGGCAGGCATACACGTCTACTGAGCTACTGAACGCCATCGGATAATCCTCCGAGTCTACACATAGAGTGCTCGCGCGTTTAGATGTGCACATACACAGCTCCACACGAACTGTGACACAAACTTCCCCGAAGAGACAGACGTGGATACGAACGCACATCTCACGAAAACGAGTGTAGTATAAATAAATACTCCCGGCTCAATACAAGCTCACATACTCACAGGAAAATACACACACGCGCGTACACACACACACAAATACAGACACATACAGATGCATACACGCACGGATGGCTGATGCTCACACACACACACACACACACACACACAGCACACACACACACACACCATACTTTTGTTCTTACGATGCAGCGCGGCGGCCGACTACAATATCTATTCCAGTCAATCGAACGCTGGGAATGTACCACGTGATCGCGCACTCCTTTGCCCCTGCGTCCCTCCGAAGATCACGTGACACTCACGCAGCATTCGATTGGCGTCCATGTCTCATAGCGTCCGCGGCGGTCCATCGTCGGATCAAACGGCGTATGAGAGTTCGAGTGTAAGGGCGCAAACCTGCGCACAAACAAATCTACAAAACTCGCTTATACTCGTGTACTCGGTTTCACTTTACGACCGAGGGGAGCAGACGACCCATCAAAGCCAATTCGATGTCGTGTATGTATCAGGCGACCTTCGGGACGAGCTCAACGGCGAGCGCGGTTTCTAGTCACGTGGTATCTTCCCGACGCCAGGTTGGCTCATATACCTCCCAGCATCCGCTGCGGTCCATCCTAAAGTGAAACAAGTATAAGAGCAGTCACCTGCATGCAAACAAACTTACGAAACTCACATACACACACACAGACAGACGCCCGCATGCTTAAGCGTGCGCACGCACGCACAAACGCACCAGGCTACCGAAGCGCGTAGCTTCCCGCTGCTCCATAGACATACAGCCAGCGAGCGAACAGCCGTTATGAACGGCGACGAGCTATATCATCGTCGGCAGCGAGGAAGCTGCTTGCGCGCCCGGCGCAACGTCTGGGAGGGACCCGGGAGAGCGGGGATGGCGGATCGCACCCATCGATCGGTGTACGGGCCCGACAGGCGAGGCGGGCCTCAGGAAGGCTGTACGGACGGACGGGCGGAATCAGCGATGCCCGAGCTAACAATTCCGGGGGGCTCCCCTGCAAATACGGGTGGTCCGGGCAAACAAGATGGGCATATCCTCCCGCGCCGCCGCCGCCGTCAGGGCGACTACACGCGTCCCTTTCGTCTCCCCCCCCCTCCCCTTCCCTCCCCCGTCTGCCCTTTGGGTCTTTCTTCCGCCCCCGGGGTATGTGCCCGGCACCGGCGGTTCTGCCCCGTGTCGGATCTCGGTCGTGCAAAACGCAATAAAGCGCGTGCCGGTATCCTACGTGTATGTGGCACCCGCCGTATACGTTTGTGAGCGAGTCTCAAACCCTGAGCGGTTGAGGTACAGTCAGGGGCAATATGCACTGGACCAGTTCACTCCCAGCCGAAATCGGTAAAAATGCGGCATGGGGTGCCTCCGGCGTACGAAACTGTAGAACCGTGTGCCACATAGAAACAACAGCAAGAGGTGGCAATCCATCCCAAACCATTTGTTCCAGCTGCTTAAAGTAATTGGGGCTTCCGCGTGGCTTTTGTGCCGCCCCCGCCTGAATGCCGCTGGGCCAGCTCATATTTCCTCACCCCGTATCAAACCGATTTTCAAGCAAATACCTCGTCTGCGTCCTCGTATGCACCTTCTATGAGCGCGTCGTTCTTGATCACAGAACGCTTCACGACTGGCTAAAAAAGATACCCCTCAAATCTAGCTACTTTTCCACAGAACACCACTCCGATAAACGAATCACCTCTATGCGGACGCAGGCTCGTCTGCTTCTGGCAAAGGGGTTGTGATGATGTCAGAAAGCCGAGTTCTTATTGGCTGATTGAAATAAAGTAGTGGGGAGCCATTAAGCCATCTAGCACTAAGGTCTATACCCGCTATCCTTTCAATTCAAAAACCATTGGGGCTCGGCGTCGTTTTGACGTCACCTGCAACTCCTGCGCACTGAGAAGCAGATGACTTACTCTCCGTAGAGTCTCCGACAGAATAAGAACGGCAGGGAGGTTTCTCAATTGTCCCGCATCCAGCGTGAGCTTCCTGCCTTCTATAACGCTACGACGTCCGTAAGCTTTGAGAATATGCGCAGACAATGCGCGTAGGAAACCAGCGAACGCGTGCTAAACGCCAATCGCAAAAAAAGAAAGAAAGAAACTGCCGTGCCCTTTTATTTTGTTAGTGACTATGGGTAGATATTAAGGTTTGACTCGAAAACGCGTTCTTCACGTGAGCAAAAAGCGCACCAACCGAACGCTACCTAGAATAGTGGAAATCCGTGCAGTGGCATTCTGACGTCATCATGGTGAGATCGAGCGCAGACATGGATTGGCCCCGAGTGCGGCGTCAGCGTTCGGAGGAGCGTCGTGTCCAATCAACGCGTCAGAGGACCCTCTGCGTGGGACTCGGGCCCAACCTCTGAGTTGTGCGCCGTCCTGTATATTGTGTTGATGACGTTACGTCGACTTAGAAGAGGCATTTCATCGGCTTTGATGACGATGTTAGCCAGCCTGGTTATTTTGCTCCACGTTGCCCATCCAACTCTGACCGTTCATTTGAGCTTTGTTATTGCTTATAATGCGCTCCTGAGATCGCAGTGATTGGCCTGTCACGTTCTCTACGGCTAAAATGGACTCGCATACATTACAGCGGAGCTGTTAAGGGCTAGTTTCCCCAAGATCGTGTCCCCCGCAAATAAATGAAGACACCGAACTCTGGACACCTACCGCCATCTATGAGCAACGGCGGCAAGCCACGTATCTGGTTGCCGCCGTCGCTCATAGATGGCGGCAACCTTTCCACTCTGGCTTGCTGACTTGCGGCCGGCCATTAATTTCCATTGTACAGCTTCGCTGGTCTTCCTTCTTCACCAAAATAAAAAATACTGAGTTTTTTTGTGTTTTTTTGGCGGGGGGGGATTTTTACTAATTTTCTGTCGTAGTACTTTCAACCAATCTGCAATCATGGAGAGAGAAATGCATCGCGTGGCCTTTCATTCGCGTCCCACGCTACGAGTAACTATATATATATATATGTTTCCCATGACCAAAAGACAAAAGACAAGCAACAACAAAAGAAAATTTAAAAGAAATAAGAAAAACGCGGTGAGCTGTCACGCGATCGTCGTACTTGATCAGTTTTACGGGATCACCGGGCCTTCTCCCGCGCGGTTCATGCAATCGAATAACGCCCTCCCAAAACACCGACGATATCGAGAGTCGACACGTCAATACATCCGCGCCGACACCGCCGCCGCCGCCGGCCGAATATGCGCGGCGGTGTTACGTGGACGTGCGCCGCGGAGCCTGAGAGGCGCTTTAGCGAGAGAGCGCTCTGAGAGCGCCTCATTTTAGATGTCACTCCGGATTTGGCTCCATTACCTGGCGGCCCCCCATTCCGAAGTGGGAATGAAATTTGGTCGGCCCTTTATATAAAGAGCGCGCCCGCTCGGCTTCGTTCTGATCTCGTCAATTCGATGCTCGAGCGGCGCTATAACGTGCTCGGGTCCGGCTCAATGCTTCTTTATCCTAAAAAAACGCAAAAGAAAAAAATTAAAGAATATATATATGTAGAGTGGACGAGTTTAGTAGCGTGTTGCCTTCGCGTGGGCAGCCGGCTGCAAATGCGACATTCCTTTAATTTTTTTTTTTATAGCCACGGTTGTAACTTTTATTGGCAGTCACACTGTTTATACATACATAATACAAAAAACACGGAGTCGCTGCAAACAGGTACGACAGTATTATCTGTGGACACGGTTTAAGCCTATATGTTCGAACCATGTTGAGTTTATACGTGCTTCGTCTGCACACGCTTTTTTGAATGCACAACATGACGGGCCCGTCGTAAAAGGAATTAAGTAAGAAACGATCGTCAGACGGTGCTTACGGACTGTCTTTCGTATGGTGCTTTAGCGATTCCACCGCGGCCTTATACGCGGCGTTTTCCTTCTCCGCAACATATCGAAAGCAACGTCAATGACATTAGCCCTATCGGAAGTATTCACTGATCGTCACAGTTGAGTGCTTTGCTATAAAGCGCGTGCAGACGAGAGTGCTCGCTAGATTCCTTTCGTACCGTAAAACTTGCTCCTGGCAGGAAGTACTACATTGGTTTGCACACAACGTCTTCTGATGACGTCACGTGAATGCCTACTAATGTGCACTTTAGTATATACTAGAACGCTAATACTGAGAATTTTCGGCAATCTATTGAATGGTTTCGTGTCGACTAGAGAAGTATTCCGCAACAGATCACGACCCGAAAAATTGTTTTGTGGTCGGGAACCCATAAAGGCGTACAGGGTTCCGCAAATGGTGTATAGGAAGTGTGTTCGAGCCATCTGTGAAACAAAGCGTGTTTGATTCCTTACAGCAACAAACACAGATGGCGAATTCTGCGCTGAAGTGTCCCGGCGAATCTAACCGTACTAACAAAAAGGAAAAGGTTTAGGCGGCTTATACCTTGCTTTATTCCTAGCGTGCATCGATCTCAAAGTTACTGGCACAAGCGCGTGTAATTCACGTGGTTCCTCACTTGCACGTGAGCAGGAGCGAATGAACGACACGTTTGCACTAGCACCTTTGGCATCGCTGTATACTAATATGAAACAGCGTACAGTATAATCACACTTTCAACCGTAAAAGTCACACTGAGCTACACCGACAGCTTTCGGGTCAGTATGACTCAACTCCCGTACTCTTAAAACTAACAACCGCATTTCGTCACAAACTCAAATTGGCTCAATAAATTCCAGCTGCTCAATAACCAAATACTTCCGACAGCACCGTCCTGCATAAGAGGAAACCACTCAGGCAGAAACATCCCTGCCTCCCCGGGAGAAAAAGAAAAAGGAAATTCAGTAATCCGTCCACACGCCTAGAAGCCTCCAGTGCCGCAAAGATTTGGAGGCTGGAGCAATTCGAGCAGACCGACACAATAGGCACGCTTGCAAGATGTCCCAAAGCCCCCCCCCCTCTTCCCTTCCCGCCCCCATTTCACGCCTCTCCCAGAAAGAGGACCTAACTGGAAAATCGGCAACGCAAACGAAAGCATACGAAAAGGACGGCAGATTTTTGGAATCCACTCTTCGCTACTCCCGCCGCGCGCGTGAAAATCTGAGCCAACGCCAATGCACGCAAGAACAAACGAACGCCGTTTTCCTCGGTTGAATCGGGGAGGGGGGGCTATCTTCGAAATCCCCGTTAATTAAAATGCAAATAAGCTACGGCCCGCTCTGACTTCAAACGGCAGCAATCGGCATTGTCGAAAGGAGGGAGTCCCCGCTAGCCCAAACGTGGCGGCCGCCAGCCCGTGCCGCGCCTTCTGCGTGTTATTATTTTACTTTTTTTTTTTCATTTGACGCTCGTCGATTTGGTCTGTTGTGGTGCTCGACAAACATTTGTCTAGGGGAGCGAAAACTGTGAAGCAGACGGGAGGGTTTTGTAAGGTGGTGTTCAAAGGCGGTGCGGAATTCTTACCGAAACACGGGGCGGCGAGGAAGAAGAGCTCCTTGTCAGTTCAGTGAGACTCTTCTAGGTTGTCGCTTAAACTGCACACGTTCTAAGCATCCACTAAGACGCTTCAGAATGGACATTGCTTCCTCAAACGTAGGAACGGATTTCATTAAAGCCCTTTGTAACTATCGTATTTATTCTGAACATTCTGATACTTGAGGCGGTTTCGGTCGAGCCAACGTTTGAGTGGATTACAATTGCAAAGAATCAAGTACGGCTCTTCAACGTTTTTTTTTTATAAATATTTATAAATTGTGTTAATTTAGTGACCTTTAACATTTAGGCAGGTCGTCTTAGGTTGATGGCTTGCAGCGTTGCCTAAACGTAGTTCGTTCACTAGGGCAATGAAAGCAAGGGCGACACGCCACAGTTTACATAAAAATACATCGATGCTACGCGTCTACCTATAGTGCTAGAGTTACCTTATCCTAAAAATCATAGAGAAGTCTGGAAGAATAAATTAAATTGCAGTGAAGAAAAAGCCTGTAAATAAATTACCTTCATACTTTATTCCAGCTCAAGTACAACTTGCTGAAAGTCAACAAAGGCACTACCAATCAAACAAATTCGTCGATTAAAACTTACGTAACGATTCCCTCTATACACAGAGGCAGTAAAGAATCATCTGGCACGTCTTCATCAGTGTCCACCGCGTGCACACAAATAAATTTACTTCCACCCTAGATGAAGCGCAACACGTGCCTTCTTGGCGACAGGTGCGCCGCTGGATAAATCCGCCTGGTACGGACATCGATCCCTGGACCTCTACAAAACTAGCGGAACAATTTAGCTACTGAGCTAACCAGGAACTGCGCGGAGCGCAAGTTCGTCTGCTTTTCGCGGGGGGGGGTTGCGGTGAGCGTCAGGGCGCCGAGCTCTGATTGGCTCGATTGTACAGGGATAGTGGGTATGCAGGGCGCAAGGTCGTCTGCTTCTTGAACAGGGTTGAGTGACGTCAGAGAGACTACGAGCTCTGATTGGTTCTGATTGAAGGATAGTGGGTAGATCTCGAGGCAGCTTGCTTTGAGGTCAATCCACTATCCTTCAATCAGAGCCAATCGAGAACTCGGCGTTCTGACGTCACCGCGACCACCGCGCAAGGAGCAGACGAACTTGCGCTCCGCGTAGTCACTGGCAGCTGATGTAAAGCAGGGCGTGACGAGCTTCGAGCCTCTTCTTATCGCTCCGTAACCAATCAGATTGCGGCATTAGCTGATAAGAACGCCGAGGAACGAATCACAAAGCAAGAAGCGTGAACGTGATAAGTCGGGACCTGCGTTTCTTACGTTGGCAGCGACTATTGCCGAGCAAAACGAATGTTACCAGTTGACACAAGCATTGGGGAGTTCCCCTCAACCACTATTATCCAAGGCGCTGCGAAGTTAGTGGGCAGGCTTTTGCCGGAGTTGAGAAAGTCCGAAAACGTGATTGCGGGGGATCGGTGGCTGAGCGTGTTGGCGCGCCGCAGCTCGGAACACGTAGAGCGAAAGCTCGCGTTGCTTAACCCAGAGATCCTCAGTTCAATCCCCACCCTTCACGTTTCAATCTGGATGCGCATCATACCGGCTTGCGCTCGTGTATCACTACTGCTAGAGTGCATTCGTGCACAGGCGCGCTAACTACTGCCTGATGCACGTTAGAGGGGACTTGCAACGATAGTCAGCTAGAATGATTTTCACTTTACACGAGCTTACCTTACTGGTACTGTACTCCGTTCACTCTTAAGCTCAGACTAGAAGCTCCGCCTCCAACGCCAGCTGTTCGGCCACTGCTAACACGAGTGTGAGCGCGCAGGCACGCGCAACCAAAGCACCGCGGAAGCCAGCGAGCTCGCGCTGAAGGCGGAGCGTCTAGTCTGAGCTTAAGACTGAATGGAGTATATTGGGACCCAAGTATACTCGCACGCAACGCCGTTAACCATGAAACCACTTTGTTGAGGAGCAAGTTTCAAGAATAAGAGTGCGTTTTCTTTCAATCACAACTTCGCAAAAGCATGACGTAGTTTAGAAGTCTCAGTGTCCCTCCAGTGACGACATATAGTCCCCCAGTGACGATATTTGAATGCGACTCATAAATTGGGCCTGAGCATTGCGTGAGCACTCGAATGTGGTTAGCGGTAATAATAATACATCTTTATTTAGTTTCAGCACTCAAACGGAGGACCAAGAAAAAAAGCCGCTGCAGCAGCTTGACAGAGATCCTGGCTTCCTTTACAAGAGGCGATTCTCAAACAATTTCAGAAAATGAACAAAATAGGTACATTGAAAGAAAGGAAACTATTTTAAATGTACAAAACGCAGATCATACAAAATGAAAAAAAGAAAATATAACAAATTCATAGTAGTTTACAATGGTACAGTGATCCGCATGCCTTAGCCGTATACTTAAGAAAACAACCCTAAAATAATGCTGGTACCTCTGCCAGCGTCATTGCATGAATATCAACACCTTTTAAAAATAAATCATTTCATAAAGTAGTTAATTGGTCAATTAATTGTGTGGTCATAATATCATGTATGTGATTGTGAAACGAACCATTTTTCTTTAGGGCGGAATTGATATGAGAAAGTGAAAAGGGAAAGGTCGCATAATGCATTAAAAACTTTATTTTTAAACTGCGTAGACTTCTTCTACGCCACAAGAAGTCGGGAACTGTAAATATCTGAAATTCGTTTTATATTAAACTATAATAACAAGTGTTCAGTATGGGAGTACTATGAAACATTAGCCATGGCACGCACAGCTTTCTATTGTAAAATATGCAATTTACTTGTATTCAGTTTTGTTGTATTTCCCCTAACAATATGACAATAATTAAGTTGCGAATATACAAAAGCATTATAAAGTTGAAGCTTAACAGAAAGCGGTAACAATAATTTAAATTTGGCCAGCAACCCCACTTTTCGACAGTTTAGACGAAAGGTAATCAACATGCTTATTCCAAGACATACTCTTTGTAAACCAAACGCCCAAAGTCTTAATAAACAAATTCAATTTATTTGTTGTTTAAAATCAGGTGTTTGTGATCATAACTTGAGCATGTTGACTTTTAAATAAAATGACTTTAGTTTTTTCCGAATTATAACTGAAGGTGATTATATTTTGTCCATTTTTCAACACCATAAAGAACGCAATTACATTTAGTTACTAGAGAGCGAATACCTTCATCGGAAAATTAGATGCTAGTTTCATCAGCATATATAATACGCTCAATTTTAAGATCATGATTTACATTTACAATATCGTTAATTTGAAGAATAAAAAAGTAGGGGGCCTAAAATGCTGCATTGTGGTACAATTTGTTATTCTTGAAATGCCTCATTTAAAGTTTAATCTAGACACAAACTGGGGTCGATTCTGAAAGTAAGACTGTAAGAAATTTAATGTTTTCACACGAATAATCATAGTATTCTAATTTTGCTATCAAGACATCGTGATTTGTTGTATCGAAGGCTTTAAAGAAATCTAAAAATATACCGATTGTTAATAAGTGATTCTCTAGTCCTCTTAATATTATTTCTTTTTGTTTTAATAATGATTACTTGGTGGAATAACTTTTACGGAAATCAAATTGGGAATTTGTAATTAAAAGGTGTTTTTCAAGATGAGAAATAATTATATTTGAAACTGGATTTTCGAATGGCTTACAAAATACTGTAAGTATAGACATTGGTCTAAAAGTTTCATGTTTAAATCACCGCCTTCATGTAACACACTAACTATGGCAATTTGCATTTTGATAGGAAACTCACCGGACTCAAGGGCAAGACTGAATATATAAGTTAGGTATGGTGCTAAGATATCTACAACATACTTTGCTTGTTTTATCCGCATAATGAATGCATCAATGCTTCTACTATTGTTTAGGCTCATGAATATATTATATACTTTGTCTCATCCTACGATAGACTAAAGGCCGAAGCCACGGGCCGCCAGGTCCAATCCCGTTCCACGCTATACTATGACACGCTTAACATTGATTAGGTGGACGAATAATGCTAGAATCCAAAAGCGCTGCATCATTTCTATAGCTTCAACGCTGCAAACAGCCTATATGTCGTGGCTTTCTTTGCGATATAAAATTGTTGAGTCATTCAGTGGTGTTCGATTCGAACCACTGTCCACCCGTCCCCTCATCAGTGATCCGAGACGTGGGCGCCGATACGTGCATCGAAGCGAAATACCGCACAATTTCTAAGTGGCTCGTGATTGAATCTGGCGGTCCGTAGCTTTTGCCTTTAGTCCATCGTAGGGTGAGACGAAGTATAGACTTCGGAGACATCAGAGGGATAAAGAAATATAGAATTAGGCAAGGGTGATGGCATTCACTGAAGTGCATTATTTACAGTAGTGGTAGAAACAAAAGATATTGAATGATTTACAAAATAGTTATTAAACACATTCGCCAGATCCATCCCCGACATTATCCAACCATTCATGTAAATTTCAACTGTCGTAGAAACCTGCGGCTTGTAGTTAAGCAATGTTTTCAGCCTTTGCCACATTACCTCAATTTGAAGTAAATCATCGATATTAAACATATTAATGTAATAATTTTTCTTCGCTTGTAGAAGCATGCTTGTTAGTTGGTCTATATTTCTTGAAAATCTCAAGTTTAGAATTTTCCCTAGATCTCAAAAACTGACGATACAATTTATTTCTTTTGTGAAAATCATAGTGAGAAGCTTGGGAGAAGAGCGTGTTGGTTCAGTTCAAGGATGAAGGAAGAATAAAACAATTTGTCCCAGTTTTAATTGTTTTATTCTTTCTTCATAGTGAGAAGTTTTGGTGTAACCCAAGGTTTGCGAGAGCGTGTTGAAGGTTTGACGATCTTAAATGGCAAATACTTGCCATATATACGAATATAGATGTCCATAAATCAATAGCTCGACAAGCATTTGGGTAGTGGCTCGCGCCCAATCGCTTCAATGACGACAACAGCCGGACCCTCACCATATTTGGAACTCAGCGCGTGTCCGGTGCCTTGCCGACCTCAGCGCAAGACTGTAATAAATATTGGCGGCATATAATTGGCCGAGATCACGTGGCCGCTTCGTCTGGCTGCGAGTTGAGGGGAAGAACGCTGTTCGTTTTACAGCGGAGCTGTTAAGGGCTAGTTTCCCAGGATCGTGTCCCCCGCAAAGAAATGAAGACACCGAACTCTGGACACCTACCGCCATCTATGTGCGACGGCGGCAAGTCACGTATCTGGTTGCCGCCGTCGCTCATAGATGGCGGCAGCCTTTCCACTCTGGCTTGCCGATTTGCGGCCGGCCATTACTTTCCGTTGTACAGGACCGCTGGTCTTCCCTCTTCACCAAAGTGGAAAGGCTGAAAGAAATTTTCTTCAGATTTTTATGCGACTACCATTGCACAATGACAAAAACTAATTCGTGTTTCATGGGTTGTAAACGTCAGGATTCATTCTAAGGGGGTATTTACGGAAAATATAAAAATCGTTGCAACGCCTTTTTAAAGACCCCATGCTGGCGATGGTACCGCACTAGCTAAATTTAGCATCTGCGGCTAAGACACCAGACGCCCATTGGCGCTGACTTACTTCCGGATGTCTAGACATGCACACAACACAAGTATTACCTGATTGCGCCCAACGTGAACGGAAGTAAGTTTGCTAAACTAGACTATACATTGAACAAAGAAAATAACAAATGTATGTAGCCCATCAGAAGACGGGGGTGGAGAGGGAACTAAGGGCGTGCGTTACAATAAGTGAACGTAGAAAGGTGTCAAATCAAGACACGTGCATCTTAATTTCCGGTTTAAAAGCGGAAGTTGAAGGCAAGACCGGGACCGTGGTGTGAAGTTCCGAGAAACGGGGAGCCGAAGAAATGACGAGTGCTTCCGGGAAAAGTTCCGGTTTGCCCCAATGCCGTGTCTTGTTTTATTTGACGATCAAAAAGTGTTCCGCGTCGGAAGTATTAGGGGAAGGGAAGTTTCCGCGAGATGTGCGTGGGCGACGACGACGTTTATCGCGAATACCGGGGACGACGAGATTCTTGTTGTGTGCGCTGGATCTTTCGTGAAAACCAAAATCAAAATTTTACGTTCGTGTTTAGACAGGGTAAGGTCGGTCTCTCTTTGAGGTACGGCAGCACTGGTTTACGCTGTAGATAAGAACTTTAGCCCGTGCAGTACGACTGCCAGCCTCGGCGTCTTTAACTGGCATCACGCATTCGTGATACACGACCGCATGCCGGTACGAAGCTGATCTAAATCGAAACATGCAGAGGTAGGGACTGGAGCCCAGGATCCCTGCGCGAATTCTGCAGCGCAAGCGTTTGCTCCACGTGCTCCGAGCTGCCGTGCGCTAACAGACTGGGACATCGATCCCCCCGGATCTTACGTGACTGGACCGAAAAGCATCGCGAAAGGGTTTATAAACCTGAAACCAATGTGACACTCACCGATCCTGTCAAGTACACACCGCCAGTCAATCTTTACAAGAACAGACCTTTTTCGCATAACCTCATATCAGCGCGCAAGCTGATGCATCCTCGACGCGGTGCGTTTTGGGATTTCCCACTGACACAGGGTATGCCACCGCCAAGGGTATGGGCGAAAAAGGCTTAGAGACGGACATCGTGCATTAGTTAGTTCCGAACAGCGGAGTAGACTTCCCATTTTCCCGGGGGGCCAGGCTGAGAAGTTCTCCGAGAAGGGGGGGGGGGGGGGGGGGGGTTGCGCGTTACCTTTTCACCAGAACTGGAGATTGAAGCTAACGAAAGCACGCTGGGATTCCATTTCCCATGTATTTTGTCAATAAAGGCAAAGTGGGCGTTATTTTCTTTACATGCCACTACTAGAAGCTCGTTACATGGCACGTAAACAACGTCTCAGTAAGGATCATGGCCCGGGCCCGGAGAGGGGGGGGGAGGGCTCTGGCCCTTCCGGATCTCTCCAGGGGGCACGAGCCCCGATGCCCCCCCCCGAAGTCTACGCCTATATGGTTCCGAATGTTCATTTTAAAAGTGTTACTATTTCCGAAAATTTAAGGTTGTCTGGCTACCACTGCGTCGTCACCGTGTGCACAAATAATTTTTATAGGCAAAACAACAATCGCGGAAAGTGCGCGATGTGCACAACAGGCTGCAGCGCAAGTGTGGCTGCAATGCTATTGAAGTTCACGTCTTCTCCAGGGATTCTTATTTATAAACTCAGTCGATCGCGAGCGTGAATAAAAGTGACTCATCGTCAATTTTATGCTCACGAACACTTCGTCTAAGGCAAGCGGACCGATTCCAATCCGGTGCAGGTGCTCCGATTAGGTTATCACTGCAAGGTATGCTATTTCTCCATGGCATGTGAAATGTATGAAAACGTCTACGTGCCACCAATCAAGATGCAGCTATCAAATTCCGAGAGCTGACCTCCATAGACTACATTAAACTGACCATATAATGCTTCGCTGTGGAAACTCAATCCAAATACCCCACTGTTTTCCGCCTCGTTCCTTCAAAGAGGCGAGGTGATAGTCTGTCATTAGTCAGCTCATTTCAACCGTGCCGATTTCCAGCCATACCCACCATGGACAAGTCTAGCCAAGTTCCCCACATACCCACACCGTTGCCTATCCAGAGAGCTGTGCCGCGACAACCAGCCGGTATTTCAAGTTTAAAGCCGCCAATCGGCGTCGTCGGCGTCGCAATTTTCAAAATGGTGCGCACTTAAAAAATAGAAAAAGTATAATCTAATTATATTTTTAGAAAATAAATTTTAAAATTAACCTGACAGTGTGAATCAAAGAGCACACAAATAAACGACCGAAGAGGTCACAGTTGTAATTTCTGTCTTACTTTAATAAGCAACCAATGTTGTCTTTTATCTTATTCTGGGCTCGTTTTTGTTGATGAGTGTGTTTTTTTTCTGCTATGTGCCTGCGTTTCCTGTTTTTGTTTTTTTTTGGTAACGTATGCACGAGTGTATTTCTACCTTCACCTGACTATGTACCTCCCCTCCCCCACTTTCCTGCAATAATGCCTTCGCGTTTGAATGTTGTTTGACATTCCTGTCAACAACATTCAAACATTGTTTGAATGTTGTTTGACAAATCGCCAGAACTCATATGGCTTTCGGAACAATATATTTCCTCCCAGTACTTGATCCGCGCGTTTGTCGTGCCCAAACAACTTTTTCACGAGCGTTCCATAAATGAACTTTGCGTACCACAGGTCCACACCAATTAACTTGAAGAGTCAATGCGATTTTCGTGCGCATATAATACCGTAATTCCTTGGAAAACCAACCTGGATATTTGGAAGGGGTCTCTACACGTTCCGGTATAAAAACATCAATACCCTTTTGCACTATATTTGTAAGCCTTTCAGTCCCGGTATCACCAGCACTTAGCGCTTCCATGTCTGAGCATGGAAAAATGACATCGGTAGAGCGTGTAGCGCGGAGCGCGCAGTCTGTAACTGCACTTGGAGAGGGGCTTTCCTCAGTGTGCGCTCGGCTCCAGCAAATCGGACTCCGCGTACTATGAAGACCGTTACTTGCGGAATTCTTTGTTTCACCAAAGTAGCGCAGGAGCTGCCATGGCGGGCGCAGGAGGATGAAGAGAGGCAGCAAGAGACGCGGCGGAAGAACGAGAGCGGTTGGCCCAGCGGTGATCCGAAGCCTGTTGCCGTTATACCGTGGCCGATCGGTAGTTCCAGCGCCAGTTCACGGACGATCAGTTCCGCGCGATGTGTGACTTGCGCGACACTGTGGTTTCGGGCGGACGCAATAAAAGCTTTCGAAAAATGAAAAAGCAGACATTTAATATATTAAAAAAATTTATTGATGGAAGCAGAGTAGATTTAAAACCCCCCAAAAATGAAAAACGTTTACAAATTTCTGTTGTGCGAAATTAGAGCGCAGCTGTTGAGGAAGAGGAGGGAAGGGTATGCCCCTTCGTACCCTCCACTCCTCCTCCTTAACCCGCTAAATTTGGCGGGAAAATTGACGTCACGTGACCTCAATACCGATTCAGTTTCCCCGCTAAATTTAAAGGGAAAATGACGTCACATGACTTTGTGTCACGTCACAAAAGAAAAATTTAGTTTCTCCGCTAGATTTAGCGGGAAAATTAACGTTACGTGACCTCAACGCCATTTTAATTCATCACCAAACTTAGCGGGGCGATTACGCCGACGGCGACGCCGCGAAACGCCGAAACGGCCGACTAAGAGCTGCGCTCTAAAAGAAAGCTTTCATAAACAGCCATTGTGAACTGCAGATCGAGCTCTTCATCCTCCGCATATCACTGCCCTGCTATATCAATGGTTTCGACTCTTTCGCTAGTGTCGTACCAGCAATACATTTTTTTTTTTTTTAGAAACCACGTCGAGCAACATTAGTGGTAGAAATTTCTTGGGCGCAAACCGTGAGATTGGATCAGATCCCTTACTGAACACCAGACTTGTACACCTTACTGAAAAAAGTAACCGATGACAATTACAACTACAGCCTCAAAAAAGTAATCGAAAAATTACTCTGAAGGAATCGATTACTTTCCACGTTACCTTTCATTCAACTTTTTTTTTATTACGGTAGCATAATCTATAGGGTCTCGCGCTGAGTTTTCCGTAAAAAAATGAAAGCCGTTTACAACTCCCTGTAACGCCGAATTAGAGCGCAGCTTTTGAGGAGGAGGAGGGGAAGGTACGGAGAGAAGGGTATGCCTCCTCTTCATCATTTCCCTCCCTCCTCCTCTCCTGCTCGCCTTCCATTTAGGGAAAATTTGCCGCTAAATTTAGCGGGAAATTTTCCCGCTAAATTTAGCAGGGAAATTTTTCCGCTAAATTTAGCGGGGAAATTTTCTGCTAGATTTAGCGGGGAAATTTTTCCGCTAAATTTAGCGAGGAAATTTTTCCGCTAAATTTCGTGGGGAAATTTTTTCGCTAGATTTAGCCGGGAAACGTTTTCCGCTAAATTTAGTGGGGAAAACTTTTCGATTTAGCGGAAATTTTTCCGCTAGATTTATCGGGGAAAATTTTTGCCTACATTTAGAGGGGAAGTTTTTCCGCTCGATATAGCGGGGAAATTTTTTCCGACAGATTTACCGGAAAATTTTTCCACTAGATTTTGCAGGAAATTTTCCCGCTAGATATAGCGGGAAATTTTTCCGCTAGATTTAGCGAGGAAATTGTTTCGCCAGATTTAGCGGAAACTTTTTCCGCTAAATTTAGTGGGGACATTTTTCCGCTAGATTTAGCGGGGAAATTTTCCCGTAGATTTACGGGGAAATTTTTTCACGAGATTTAGCGGGGAAATTTTTTAAGGCAGATTTAGCGGGGAAATTTTTAAGGCAGATTTAGCGGGGAAATTTTTCCGCTAGATTTAGCAGGAAAAACTTTTTCGCTAAATTTAGTGGGGACATTTTTTCGCTAGATTTAGCGGGGAAATTTTTCCGCCAAATTTAGCGGGAAATTTTCCGCTAAATTTTGTGGAAATTTTTTGCTAGATTTAGCGGAAACGTTTTCCGCTAAATTTAGTGGAAACTTTTCCGATTTAGCGGGTAAATTTTTCCGCTAGATTTATCGGGGAAAATTTTTGGCTAGATTCAGAGGGAAGTTTTTCCGCTAGATATAGCTGGAGAATTTTTTCCGACAGATTTAGCGGGAAAATTTTTCCACTAGATTTAGCGGGAAATTTTCCCGCTAGATAAAGCGGGGAACTTCTTCAGCTGATTTAGCGGAAATTGTTTCGCTAGATTTAGCGGAAACTTTTTCGCTAAATTTAGTGAGGACATTTTTCCGCTAGATTTAGCGGGAAATTTTCCCGCTAAATTTAGTGGGGAAATTTTTCCGCTAAATTTTGCGGGGAAATTTTTTCGCTAGATTTAGCGGGGAAACGTTTTCCGCTAAATTTAGTGGGGAAAACTTTTCCGATTTAAGCGGGTAAATTTTTCCCCTAGATTTATCGGGGAAAATTTTTGGCTAGATTTAGGGAAGTTTTTCCGCTAGACATAGCGGGGAAATTTTTTCCGACAGATTTAGCGGGAAAATTTTTCCCACTAGATTTAGCGAAATTTTCGGTAGATATAGCAGGAACTTTTTTCCGCTAGATTTAGCGGGGAAATTGTTTCACTAGATTTAGCGGGAAACTTTTTCGCTAAATTTAGTGGGGACATTTTTTCGCTAGATTTAGCGGGAAATTTTTCCGCTAAATTTAGCGGGGAAATTTTTCCGCTAAATTTTGCGGGAAATTTTTTCGCTAGATTTAGCGGAGAAACGTTTTCCGCTAAATTTAATGGGGAAAACTTTTCCGATCTAGCGGGAAATTTTTCCGCTCGATTTATCGGGGAAAATTTTTGGCTAGATTTAGAGGGGAAGTTTTTCCGCTAGATATAGCGGGAAATTTTTTCCGACAGATTTAGCGGGAAAATTTTCCCACTAGATTTAGCGGGTAAATTTTCCCGCTAGATATATGGGAACTTTCCGCTGATTTAGCGGGAAATTGTTTCGCTAGATTTAGCGGGAAATCTTTTTCGCTAAATTCAGTGGGGACATTTTTCCGCTAGATTTGGCGAGGAAATTTTTTCGCTAAATTTCGCGGGGAAATTTTTTTGGCTAGATTTAGCGGAAACGTTTTCCGCTAAATTTAGTAGGAAAAACTTGTCCGATTTAGCGGGGAAATTTTTCCGCTAGATTTATCGGGGAAAATTTTTGGCTAGATTTAGGGGAAGTTTTTCCGCTAGATATAGCGGGAAATTTCCGCTAGATTTAGCGGGAAAACTTTTCCGCTAAATGTAGTGGGGACATTTTTCCGCTGGATTTAGCGGGAAAACCTTTTCCGCTAGATTTAGCGGGAAATTTTCCACTAGATTTAGCAGAGAAATTTTCCCGCTAGATATAGCGGGGAAATTTTTCCGCTAGATTTAGCGGGGAAATCGTTTCGCTAGATCTAGCGGGAAACTTTTTCCGCTAAATTTAGTAGGGAAATTTTTCCGCTAGAATTAGCGGGAAAATTTTTCCGCTAGATTTAGTGGGGAAATTTTCCCGTAGATTTACGGGGAAATTTTTTCCGCGAGATTTAGCGGGGAAATTTTTAAGGCAGATTTAGCGGGAAAATTTTTCCGCTAGATTTAGCGGGAAAACTTTTTTCGCTAAATTTAGTGTGGACATTTTTTCGCTAGATTTAGCGGGGAAATTTTTCCGCTAAATTTAGCGGAAACGTTTTCCGCTAAATTTAGTGGGGAAAACTTTTCCGATTTAGCGGGTAAATTTTTCCGCTAGATTTATCAGGGAACATTTTGGCTAGATTTAGAGGAAGTTTTTCGCGCTAGATATAGCGGGAAATTTTTTCCGACAGATTTAGCGGGAAAATTTTTCCACTAGATTTAGCGGGAAATTTTTCCGCTAAATTTCGCGGAAATTTTTTCGCTAGATTTAACAGAAACGTTTTCCGCTAAATTTAGTAGGGAAAACTTTTTCCGATTTAGCGGGAAATTTTTCCGCTAGATTTATCGGGGAAAATTTTTGGCTAGATTTAGGGGGAGTTTTTTCCGCTAGATATAGCGGAAATTTTTCCGCTAGATTTAGCGGAAAACTTTTTCCGCTAAATGTGGTGGGGCCATTTTTCCGCTGGATTTAGCGGGAAAACCTTTCCGCTAGATTTAGTGAGAAATTTTCACGCTAGATTTAGCGGGGAAATTTTTCCGCTAGACTTAGCGGGAAATTGTTTCCGCTAGATTTAGCGTGAAAATTTTCTCGCGGGAAAATTTTCCCGCTAAATTTAGCGGGAAAAATTTTCCTCTGAATTTAGCCGGCAATTTACCTATAATGCACCGCGCGGTTACGCCGACGCCGACGCCGCTCAAGCCGGCAATGGGTGCCTAAGAGCTGCGCTCTAAAAAAGAAAAGAAGAAAGCCTTGACCGTTTTTGTTTAGAGCTGAGTGACGCCAACACACCCAATCCCTCTCGTGAAAAAAAAAATTAAACAGAAAGAGCGCCGTTTGAATACATTACTCACAAGAGGTTGAGTAAGGTAATTTTTCATATCCGGACGTAGTCTCGGGTGTACCAAAAACAAAATGTACCCGGAAAACGGAGCATAGTGAAGTGGTCTACTAATCCTCGAGGTCCCGTGCTTATGATTTCGAAGAAAGATTTGACCGTGTCTTATTAGAACTGAGTGACTCCAGCACATCTGATCCCCCCGTCCACCCCAAATAAAAAAGAAAAGAAGTTGAGAAAATTTTAAATGGGTAACTTTGTAGTCGATTACAGCAAAAAATGCAATTCAATTAGAAGGATCGTTACTCCTTAAAGGAAGTAATTGAAGCATTACAAATTTACAGTAAAATGTAATCGATTACAAGTAATCCATTACTTGTAACGCGTTACGTACAAGTCTGTGCTGAAGCGGCGCTCGCGCTCAATAAAGGCTGATACAGGCTGGGCCAAGCTCGCGCCGAACGCTCAGGCAGCCCTCGTGTCCCATACAGACCCGGAGCACGTGATTAAACAATGGCGAACGTGAGGAATTGGCGCAGTAGTTACTATAGTCCGTTGAAGCTCAAGAAGGCAGAGCGAGGGAAAGGAAGGCCGGGGAGGAGGAAGCAGGCGGAGAGGCTTGAGTGAGAAGGAGATTTCTCCCCCCTCTCCAGCGTTCCGCCTGCATCCTTCTCCCCGACCTCCCTTTCCCTCGCCCTACCTTTGGTTGCAACAGACTATACATGGAGTGCACTTTTGTAAAGGGTCTATTCAGGCCCTTTACAACAAAATCAACAAAATCTCCCGAGAAGTAAATTAAACCCTCTTAGTTGTTCTAATAGTGTGTCGCTTGCCTAAACAATAACGCAGTGTACGTATCAGAGAAAAAATTAAAAAAAGACGTTTGGATGGTTCACTGACTGAAGTAAAGCCTTATCAAGTAGTGTAGATCGTTGAAAATCTGGAATATGCAATTCATTTTATTTTCAGAGCCTTATACTGCTCACGGGATCTTTTAGTGTGAATAAAACATCTAAACGGCTAGAGGGATCATATGCGTACCTAGTAAAAACTGCTGGATGAATGAGTCTGAAATATTTATTCTCAGAAACATTCGACGATTTTGTGCAGACTTTATCCACAAACTCTTAGGCACAAATACACAACAAATTAGTGGTGAATTTGCACTGCTTTTATTTATTTATTATTTTTTGCTTGTGCTAGGCATAAGATTTTAGGAAATGGAATTATTTTACTACGATAAACATGTATCCATGGGGAAAGCTCCAAGAGAAGTGCCGAATAGAAGAAGTGCATGTCTAAATATACTAAGACCAGTACCTTAGTACGAACCTCTTCCGTCTCGAAAGGTTATGTTGAGACTGCATATCCACTGAAACACTCTGCCGCTTGCCCTTCTCACTGGCTAAGTTAACTAGAGACAATGAGTAAGTAGTCTTTCAAGTGTTTGTGGGGAGAAATGCAGGCGGGCATATTTAGGTATTGTGTGTGGAGAAAACGGGTAGGCATGATGCAGTGTTTAAACGTCAACTTTCGCCACTGACAAGAAATAGCCTATTTTTTATATATTATATAAGAAAATACCCGTTCAACCGTACTAAAATTGACACCCGCTGCGAGGTTAGATATTCAAATAAAATTGCAAGCACGAGGCTACTCCAGCAGCGTGTTTTCCAAATTATCTTATTTAAAATATGCTTTCTTTGCAATGTATGGATAATTTTATTTTAATATTGCATCAACCTGTTAAAGAAAACAAAATTAACTGCAGCATACTTCAAATTTAAAATAAGCATGGTAAAAACCCTGTTGATGGACGTAGAAGACGACACGAACACTGAAATGTCTGTTTCAGTGTTTCTGTAGAAAAGGACACAAACACTGAAATGTCGGTTTCAGTGTTTCAATGCTCACAAGCTCGTTCACCTATTTACATTACTTTTCTAGTGTAACACGTTTAAGTGGCAATTGAAGAGTGAAACCAGCAAAAATTTGACTGTGATGCTATCCGCGCAAGAGCGACAATCCGGTACACCTTATCTGAACTAGCCTTACTCTAAGCATATGGAGCGGTAATTGAATAAGATTAACCATTCCTGCTATTCATTCAAATTTAGGTTCCGTATGGCTAAAGTAGGACATCTTGGGCAGCATGTCTCGGGAAACTGCGATCACAAATTACTGTGACGCGGCCTCAGCGCACAATTGGAAAGCAGCCGACTTCAGTTCACGACAAACAGGACACATGAGGGCGCGGGAACCTCTCACTGCATAATTGCAAATGGGTCTTTACCATATAAAAGATAAAAAAAGAAAATTTCGATATGCGTTCGTTATAAACGTATCGACTCTATCAAGGGCTGTGCTCCTCGAAATTGGCGAAGCGTGACATGGTCAAGCCGGTGATGAAAAACGCGCAAAGACGACAAGCGCCATGACAATATTATACAGTCTCCATCTGATCGTCGAGTTGTCTGCGGAAAAACTTAACGTGAAACCAAGTAAGCTGGTGTAAAGATACAAATAAAAAAGTAAGCTTAAATGCACTGGCAATTGACATTTTACTACGATTCCGCTGGCGTCCAGCGTTTTAATAGGGAGTTTTAGAATAGCGCACGCTAAATATTTGCGTACGCAAAGAATAGCGCAGTCGTCAATGCGCATCCGCCGAACGCAAACTATATTTCGCGCTTTGCGTGCGCACTTTTAGCGCACGCTATTTCTCTGAAATTACGTGCGTACGCAAAGAGTCTTTGCGCTCCTCCAAGGACGATTCGTGATGAGAAGTTGGCTAAAGCCAAGACGAGCACAGTTAAAAAAATGGCGGCCCCCAGGACCATGGCTGCGGCCGCTTTGGCGGCGACGTGAGCGCGACGTCGGCAACATCCATGCGACTGCGATTTTCAAGACGGGACGAGGTTGCACTTGGTTTGGAAAACCCTGTAAGGTGGGCAACAATCACCGGCAACTTCATGCTTGCGACGAGCGAACATTTATCGGCGAAGGTCAGTCTGGCCGAAGCGACGCATGCTCACATTTAAACAAAAGTAAAATTGTTACTCCGGACCAAAAATCTCGTTTTTGCTCAAGGCACAGCATTTTGTGTGTGAAATAAAAATCGTGACTGTATCTTGGTGGCGTCGCAAGCGCGAGATGCTTGGGCTTTTGCGTCGAGGCGGAGAAACGCTATTCTAAAACTCCCTAATACCGGTGAACCTAAATGGTGTTCCGAGTGAACTTTACGGATAACGCTTTGGTTCAACGAGTATGCCTAAAATGTTAACAACAACTAGAAACTGGAACACCGTGTTATAAGAAGCAAAGTCGGAGTAAGATTGAAAATTTAAAACCGTCAGAAAACAATGCCGTGACTGGGATCGATGAATTAAGTAACGTATACCAGCAAGCTCAAACCTACGTGCGTACACAAAAGTAGGCCTTACAAAAGTAAAGATAACTCGCGTTGTTTACGAGGTGTTAAATCGATAATGTATTCTTCGTGAGGTAATTCTACTCAAGTTTTCGGATAACTTATATTTCGATTCAATACGGCACACATTCAATTCGTGTTAAAAATGTTGCTCATACGTCAAACAAGAGACAGTCTGCCAACATTAGTCACCGCAATATTCGTGGTTCGAATGCCGCTTGCCAAGTTTTGCCTTGAACTCATTACCACACGACCTTCGAAGCACGGATCTTGCGGGTACTCGCGTTCGAATCTGCACGCAGACTGCCTTTTGTATGAAGTATAAGCAGCATGACCCCGTCTTAAGTCTTACGAGAAAATTCAGCCGTCTCTATCTCATACTCATTTAAGAATCATCACCGTTAGCAAGAGGCTTCTTATTTCATTTCGAATTATGCTTACAAAAGTACAATACAATGTTCGTCTCGTTTACGCGTCTATTTCAGATCCAGCATCAGACGCTACGTCGCGACACATTTCCACAATCATCGCATTAGAAGCGTAAAATAAATGATTTAGCTCCTCATATAACTCTAGAACATTTAGGAGACAATTCAGTTTGATCCGAAACTTAATCGAGGATATACCGCAATGTGCTCGAGTTCTGAAACCCAAGAAAACAAGTAAGAATTGTCCTTTTGAAGTTCTTTTTTTAGTGTGGAGCGTCTCACAAAAAGCTGGCACAAAGGCGTTTGCTCTTGTGATCTCGGAATCGTCTTACTACGTTTTTTATAGTCAGTGAGCGCTTAGGAGAGGCGGGGCACGGTGAGAGTACAGTGCTTCCTATCACCACTCGCGGCAGCCAATCACGTTGCGGCACTAGACGATAAGAACGCGCCAGGGACGAATCCCGAAGCAGCAACCCGAGCGAACATAATATGCCGCACTCTGCTGCGTTTCATAGGTTGTCAGTGACCAAAAACACCGTTAATTTTAGTGCGTGCATAAACCAACTAAATGCCGATAAAGTAAGGTGATTTAGGAGTTCACGTAATAGAAACCTTAACTCGATCGAAAGTTTTCTTCCCTATTTCTTTCAATCATTCTTACTTTTTTTCTCATTGAGTTTAAAAGTTCGATGGACTGTGGGTGGTTGTCAAAAGCTGTCAAATTAGATAGTTATGGCAACCGTGCGTATGTGAAGTGTGGCTGAACTTCGTACAAAATGATTAATCGCATTTTGTTTTTTAATATTATCGGATACTCTTTTATTTTATTTTTTCTCGCGTCTGTGGGATCAATTACCGGATTTCGGGGACAGATGGTAGTTGCCAGAGTGTGAGCCCTAATAACTTGCACAATATTTAGGCTTTTATGGTTATCTTTTTTTTTCTTTTTTTTATACACTTTCCACGTGGTTTTGATAACATAGCCGCCATGAATTCACGTGCACATACCTAAAAACATATACATAGCTTAATACATATAGGACGAAGCTAGACAGGAAATTGCCTGCTTGTGGAGTGTGGGCATTCTCGGCTAATATGATCGCGTTGACACACGGTGTAACTTTCGAAAGTCCGTTCATTTTTTTTTTACGTTAAATCAATTTTTGGGTAGACTGGGCACGTTAGTGCTGTCGGACAGGTTTTCTTTTCTTCGTGAAACTTTCTTTACACATCAAGAGAGCAAAATATTTGACAATTGGAGTTCTCATCAACAAATTTCGGTAGCTGCAAGCTACCGTTACCCCAGTGGGTCAATTTGACCCTTCCCACCTTCAAAAAAACAAGTGGTCATCGTGCCAACCTGTCATATTACGTGACACGTTTGACAGCAAAAAAAAAGAATATAGTATATATATATATATATATATATATATATATATATATCGGTCCAATTTGCTGTTTAACGCGTTTATTTTTTACCTTTACCAAAAGACAAACTTTTGGGCTCTTTCTTATATTAAGGTTTTAAATTGGGCACTACATATTATTTACAAATCAAGAAAATAAAGTACGCTATTTTAATTTTATTTGTTTGCAGAATTTTTTTTCTTTTTTTTTCTTTTTTTGGTGGGGGAGGTAGTTAATTTTCCGTATAATCAGTCGTAAAATTCATAAATCAAAGTGAGCTACGAAATAAAAAAAATTTCTTCTGGAATGCTTGTTAACGTCTAAAACAGTAGGAAGGCTACGTTGTAGTCAGATATTACACTTGGAACATTATAAAACTGAATTTCAGGGAATTGTATCTTTAGAACAATTTACAGCATCCATCCCCGTTTACTGATAAATAAACTGCCAATATAAAGAAAAAACTTCAGGTCATTATTTTGAGAACGACATTGATTATATTTTATGATGCGTATAATCAGCTCAGTATTTCTTATCTACGTACCTAACGTTAATTTTATGGTTTCAGTACCCTGTGTGTTTCATTTTCATTTTTTTTATTCGGGATCCAACCAGGATGAAATAAAATCATAACTTTTTTCAAACAATCAAATAAGTCAAACTGTTTCTGCATGCATTTTTATACATAACAGATTGCTTGATCAATTCGTCGATCACTGAGAGCAATGCGGGATCAAAAATTATTGTAAATTTAAACTGCAGTTTAATTAACAACTTCTTTATTGACGTAGCCCCAGCCATACAACAAAAACAGTTTTTTTCAGTTAGTTAAAAAGTTGTATATGTTTTTCTTTTGGCGTTCTGATTTGCTCGCAATAAGATGTTACGTAAGTGACAAACAAAATGGAAGGTCGAAAGAAAGTTCATTGCTATGATTTCCTCAGGCGAGCACTGCTTTTTGCACGTGATAAGCCTGATATCAATGTGCAATCTGTCTTGCTTTATGATTTTTGTTTTATTTCATTCCAAAGCAATTGCACATATAAAAAATGAAATGAAAGACAAACTCTAAATAAAAACTCTCCTCAAAATTAATTTCTTTACAAAAATTTTATTTAATTCAATAAATTAAAACTGGTTCGATTTAATACACGATGTAAATTATAACCTAAATCGTGATTTAAATAACGTTAAATTTTATTCTCCCCCCTGGATTCAAGTATAAAAAGACGGGTCCTCGGCAGCAAATAACCGTGCCCATTTGGCAGTTTCTCATTGATTTTTATCTTTTACCCACGATTTAGAGTCTTACCTCAACCGCCAAACCAAACGCTCAAAGCGCACAAAATAGAAATTCTCGCGGTTAGATAAGACACGCCCACGCTCTTTATTCTTCACTCCCGAATAAGACGCAGTCTCCCACTACTAAACTCCAGCTCTATTCATCGTAGCGTCCAATGCGCCCCCGGACTGTCCCCCCCCCCCCCTGTCATCGACGCGAGAACCAATATTAGCGGAGGGAGCGTTACGGGTTCTAATTAAAAAAGTTTCCTTTAACGGCCTGCAGGAGCCCCCGAGACGGCCCCCAGTGTTGAATCTCTCTTGCGCCCGGGACGGTCCGCCCAAGGCGATGGAGACGTCATTCGAAATTGAACTCACGGCAGTCGCTAATTTGAACACGCTTCCGTTTTCTGCTCGGTCGTTTCGTTTGAGAAAGAATGAAGCGGGAGAAGGAAAAAAGGTATATCTCAGTGGTTATGCGAATTCGCTCGCTCAATTCCGTAAAACTGGAAAGAATGTATAGTCGCCGTGGCGAACCCTGGGCATTTCATTATCTCTGCGCAGCCATTGACGTTGCGGCTTTAGCTGACAAATAACCGCAAAGAAACAATGATAAAACAAGAAGTGGGGACATCATATGCCGCGTCATGCGTTTCGAAAACTGTCCCTAACTTCACAAGCTTGATACGCCAAGAAGAAGAAAGCAGCAGCAATTCTCATAGGCCTGGGGGGGGGGAGTAGGCAGATTCTGTGTAAGCTACCAATTGACTGATTAGCATTTTTTGTGTGTGTCGAGTACAGTGAAACATGTGTGCTGGTGCACAGCTAATTGGTTAACAGAGGCAGACAAATATATGGACTATTAGTTACACCAAAACCAGATGAAGTATAAAATTATAGTATGACACTGATCAGGCAGGAAAAGACGTAGATGAGACATGTAGGTGTCATGCATTAAATTAGACTACGTTGATTAGACGAAACACTGGTTAAGCTTATCATACTTCTCCGAATGTGAAGACGCCTAACTGATTTCAAAGTTTTGAGGGGCGGTTTTATTTCAGTAACAACGAGAACGCAACCTCCAGAAACTGCAAAAAAACAGCGAACGTGTAAATGACACATTTAAATTAAAAGTTCTTTATTTCCAATCCAATGTTTTTTTATCATAATTATAAGGCCCTATTACGAGCATTACTAACATGGCAACGCCCAAAGAGCGACACATTAAAAAAGTATTTTTAATATTTAACACAAAGTTTAATAAAGAAACACACTCGTAATCAATGTGCCGCTGAACTTTTATTTTATAATACATGCGTTATGATTCTATGTAACCTATCGTCCCTTTATACGGACCACATCCAGACTTCTTTATACAAACTGCTGTTCTATCTAATATGACTCAGCGAAAAATAATGCACTGTTGTTTGCATTACTTTTTTTTTTTCACGTGAAACGTTTTTTGGTTCGATGCTCAGCCTTCCTTAAGCCTGATAAGTGAAGCCTGATAAGCGTGGCTGTGAAGCTCGATGCTGATTGGTTACCGGGGAGGTCACGTGACCAGAGGGGTAGGCGAAAAGGAAGGAGGTAGGCGAGGAGGACTTCGACCACCTGTGCGCACTGAAGAGAACGGAGCTTGAGGGTATGGAAAGCTCTGGAAAATCGCCAGGTTCATCAGCCCTGCGCATGTAAAACTCAGACTAAACAGCTGAAGTCCAGATTCAGACGACGCTACGAGCTAAGAGGACCAATAAAGCAGCGTCAAAACCGCAAGTCACTGCGCCTTTTCTGTTTATGATTGGTTCAGCGATGATAGAACACGTACCGAAACATGACAAACACCCTAATGGTGCACTTTTGACGCTGTGTAATTTGTGTCAACAGCTTGTAGCAACCGCTGCCTACGTTTAACAGAAAACAAGATATATCGGATTGAATTGAAAAAAAGAGCTCGTATATTTAGCCCCAATAAATAAGTTACCCATCGCAGAAAGTTCTAACTCTGAGAATGTGAAGCTAGCAGTGATGATAAAATCCGAAAGTTTCAGCACTCGACGAAACCTGGATTTAAAAAAAAAAGCAAATAAACATATGTCTTTGTGAGCCGACGTCCACCTATGTCTAATATACATCAAAACCAAAATATGAAATTGGGTGGGGGGGGGGGGCTGTAGCATTTATTTCATTTAAAAATCTTGTCGGCAATAAAAAAAAAACTTTACCAAGATGAGTTGCTTGGTGAGTTGGTTAGCTATTTTGACTTAAACAGTGCATATAAGGTAAGGAAGGAGGATACAGCAGGAAGGAAAGAGCGCTGTTTCACTTTCTGTTGTCTCTCCTTCCTTACCTTATTTGCCCTGTTTATGTCAAGAAAGAAAACAATATCGTCTTTCTTAGTGACAAGTTTCTTCACTGAAATAAATGCTACAGACGCCCACAACCTCACATTTAGGTTTGATGAATATTAGGCTTAGGTGGACGTCGGCTCATGAAAAAATTGTGTTTAACTTTTGTATCTTCTGATCCAGGTACCGTCATGTGCTCAAACTTCCGCATTTTATCCCCACCGCTAACGTCACATTTTTACGGAGATTCAGAATTCTGTGGTGCTTTGTTTATTTTTGCTGGTCCAAAAATAAAAATTGTAGAGCCCTTCCACTTCACGTGGAGATGGAGGAGCAGCAAAGCTGTTATTAATGCGAAAGCATTAACTGTCTCAAGGAGCGAGCTGACGTCATCAGTTTGAAGCGCGACAACGGCTCCTTGTTTCCGCCGCGATCCCAATAGGAGCGATTTGCCTTCGGTTCTATTGGCTGGCGCGTGTCAACGGGGCTCCATTGGCCGCTGCGCCATGGTGTGATGATGTGAACGGGACATAGAAGAAAATGAAGACAACATCGCAGATGTGACGGCTCAGGCAAGCTCGTGCAGGGCGGTTTTGGCGTTGGACACAGAAGGAACGAACACAGCTGAACACCGTGGGCCCCAGCAGCCAAGTAATGTCCCGGACGGATGTCTGAGGCCCATGGGGGACACGTACCAAACCAGGCTTGCCAGGGAACCACCGCCGGCACCGAACATCGAGCCCTCGCCATCCGGAAATCGCCTAGGGCATCCGAGGTTCCGACAACACCAGAAGTGCGGCGGCGAGTGAGCAGAACACCCCAGACTTGACTTTGTGTATATATTTTTCGTGGTTACAATAACGTTATTATTCCGATTCTTTTCAAACAATATATTTTTCCTCAGATCCACCGTGTCAGAATCTCGAGTCCATGCTTCTTACCATCACACATGGCCTCCGAGACTCCGAAGCGCGCGCGCGCTAGTACGCAGCAGACGACAAAGGGAGCGGACGAGCGGCTTGCGCATTCACAACTCTTAAGAAATGCTTAGGTGTACTTCGAGCTTTTTTCACGACGTCTAGAACGATGCCCAGAGGACCACGTGTAGGACGACTTCAAGGACGACCCTAGAGGACGACGTCTAGGACGACCTCAGTGACGACCTCAATCATCGAGGACGACGCCTAAAGGAAGACGTCTAAAACGACCTCAAGGACGACCTCAAGGACGATGTCTAGGATGACCGCAAGGACGATCTCAAAGACGACTTCTAGGAACGACCTTAAGGACAACTTCTAGGGCGACCTCAAGGACGTCTTCCAGGACGACCTAGAGGACGACCTCAAGGACAGACTTCTAGGACTACGCCTAGGGCGACCTCTCGGACGACTTCTAGGGTGACCTCGGAAGACGACGCCTAGAACAACCTTTCGGACGACCTCAAGGACGACGTCTAGGATGACCGCAAGGACGATCTCGAAGACGACTTCTAGGAACGACCTTAAGGACAACTTCTAGGGCGACCTCAAGGACGTCTTCCAGGACGACCTAGAGGACGACCTCAAGGACGACTTCTAGGACTACGCCTAGGGCGACCTCTCGGACGACTTCTAGGGCGACCTCGAAAACGACGCCTAGGACAACCTTTCGGACGACCTCAAGGACGACGTCTAGGATGACCGCAAGGACGATCTCAAAGACGACTTCTAAGGAACGACCTTAAGGACAACTTCGAGGGCGACCTCAAGGACGTCTTCCAGGACGACCTAGAGGACGACCTCAAGGACGACTTCTAGGACAACGCCTAGGGCGACCTCTCGGACGACTTTTAGGGCGACCTCGAAGACGACGCCTAGGACAACCTTTCGGACGACCTCAAGGACGACGTCTAGGATGACCGCAAGGACGATCTCAAAGACGACTTCTAGGAACGACCTTGAGGACAACTTCTAGGGCGACCTCAAGGACGTCTTCCAGGACGACCTAGAGGACGACCCCAAGGACGACTTCTAGGACTACGCCTAGGGCGACCTCTCGGACGACTTCTAGGGCGACCTCGAGAGACGACGCCTAGGACAACCTTTCGGACGACCTCAAGGACGACGTCTAGGATGACCGCAAGGACGATCTCAAAGACGACTTCTAGGAACGACCTTAAGGACAACTTCTAGGGCGACCTCAAGGACGTCTTCCAGGACGACCTAGAGGACGACCTCAAGGACGACTTCTAGGACTACGCCTAGGGCGACCTCTCGGACGACTTCTAGGACGACCTCGAAGACGACGCCTAGGACAACCTTTCGGACGACCTCAAGGACGACTTCATGGACGACCTCGAGGACGATGCCTAGAGATGATAACCAGGGATCTGAACCGATCACTATCTAATAATGCCAAGAAAGTCTGACTCACGTAGGTTGCCCCTCTCTTTTTATTTACTCATACTTGTCACAACCAAAAGGGAGATTTTCGTCAATATCGGCAGACGCATTTTTTCCCAGATCCTAGCGCATAACAGCTTCGCTGTAAAACAAATTTCATTTCCTTATTTGAACTCGGCACATTACAAAAACTTAGAATCTCTGCGAAATAACATGTTTACCTCGAGACAAACCCAATGTCTAAAATCCGTGTCGACGATTTAGAAACAAAGGAACCCTTTCGAAGAAAAAAAAAGCCGCGCTCGCAAGAAACGATTACAATTCGTTTCCGGAGCTTCGACGGGGCATCCCGTTAATGGCGGAGCAAACTGCAACTCAGGGACCTGCAAAATAATCCGTCTGGCGACAAATGACACTCCCGGAACGAGTTCCCCCGATCAACTTGACACGTTGCCCTCTCTGTGTTCCCTCCCATGTCGTACGTACGTTTCTTTTTTCGTTTAACCCAGTCTTTCTCGGGGCACGCGCCATCAGTTACTCTGAAATCTATATCGTCAGCCTGCTTCATTTTAAACTGCTATGCACGCATCCAAATCTCTGCAATATTTTATAAATGTGCAGCTTACATTACATGCTTCAGTAAAAAAAGAAAAAAGAATACTAATAAACGGTGTTATTTACCCTATTCCGATGCACCGCACTGGCCATATATATACACTTCGTACCACATTAAATCTGGACTCAGTCAACGCCACAATCCAGTGTAGCCAATCAGTCAACGCCAAAAGTGGGTCGTCGCGGTGATCGTCGTCTTTGTAGCGTTTCCTATCATCAACTAAACCAATCAAGCGCAAAAATTAAAAAAATGTGCTGAATCATGCCGTATTTACTGCGTGTGTTTGATTTAGCAGGTGACAGCAAGCGCACAAAGACGACGGGTGCCACGACGATGGAAATTTAGCACCGACCGACTGGCTCCGTCCGGCCCGAGCATTACGATAGTCGCTTTGCGAAAGTCGTCAGCTTCGTTTACTGGGCTGTGCAACGCGCTGTGAACGTGAGCAGTAGCTCGCTTGGAATATCAGACGACGCGCATGCGTCCACAGCTCCGTGACTCGGCATTTTTTTGCCTCGGCTGATGAGCGCTGAAATGCTGTGTATAGGCTTCCTGACAGCATCCTAATGCACAACACGTGCGTGACCATACGAACGTATTTATCAGACATTCAAAACGCAGACATTGCGTTTAACATTCTTTCTGATATTTACATCCGCTTTATTGCTAGGGCCCAATATTAACAGTCCCATCCTGCGGTTCAAACCCATTTTTTCAATAAGCCGGCCTGTTAATCCATAGAGACTCCGCAAAAGTCACGCAGTGACCCACGTCACAGGAATTGTGCCGTGTTTTCATGATTCTTTTTCAGACGCTGCGCTGTCCTATAGCATTACAAGAAAGCGCCTGCCTATTTCCATACTTTGTCGTGGCCATCCTTGTCAGACGCGTATTTCCAATTTGCGCATGAACAGATTCATTCCTAACAACACGCCAAAAAAATTATACTGCCGTAAAATTCTTGTGCCGCGTCATTTATCGTATTAATGACGCTGCGAGTGTTCTTACTTTGTTGCGTAACTGACGACTTGAGAAATGCATGACGTGAGTCCTTGAGTAGCTGATTGCGCGCCCACCTTGCACTTCCTAAATTGGTTTCGAAGTCTCGCGGGACGATCCTGAAGTCGCTGATTTTAACACTTCAGAATATGAAATGTTATGTTATGAATATATCGAAAAGTACTAGCATTTAAGAGTCGATTCCTAATCCGATGAGAGGATGCAAAAGACACGATCTCCCCAGTCACTGTACAACCAGCCGCCGCTCGCTCGCTTTTTCATGAAGTGAACTGTGAGGCGCAAACGAGCTGGTTAAGATTGAACGCAACATAAACCCCGAGACTGCGGGCAAAAAACGACACGAACACTAAGAGGTCTCGATATTGAACATAACATAAACCCCAAGACTTCAAACAAAAAAACAACCACTGGAGCGTTAAAAGGTTGAGACCGTTATGTCGTTTTTTGCCTGCAGTCTTGGCGTTTATGTCATGTCATGAATCAGACTCTAGTAGCCCAATAAATGTTGGCATTTTCGGTTCTCCTTCTTGCAGCGTCTCTTTTGTTGCCACTCTCTCTCCCGAGCTACTCACAAATCGGGGCAAGATAAAGACAGATCGATGCCGACACAGTGACCACGACAAAAATCAGAGCAGTTATATCTAGAAAGCGTAACAGAGCGGTATGCCTATGAACACAAAGGCGAGGCATGGCTGCCGCACCTCAGGCTCATCGGGACACTGCACCTCTCCGCGCCGGGCCTTATTTGTCTAGGGGGGGGGGGGGGGGGGGGGACGTAATATAGCAGTGAAGAAGTGAAGGGCGACGTTCGGATGTCGCCAATCGTTTACGATCGCTGAAACGAGGAACGCGACTCACTCCGGTCGAAAATATTGGTCTGGGGATTCGAATTTCCTCGGACGTTCTCCAAAGGAGCCTCGGGAGCGGGTTCGTACGCCTCACTCTTTTTCCCAGTGACGAGGAACGGCCCTTTTGGCGGCGAGGAAAATACGCGCGCGCGCGCGTCTTTTCGGTGACTTCCCAGAGTCCCCTTGGCAAATAAAGCTGCGAAGCCTACGGGTCAGTCCTATATACTCTATTCCTCTGTCTGGCGGCGTTTGTTGGGGAGTGCGAGCTCTCGCTCGGTCCCGCCAATAAAGGTCGAAGGATTCAGAGCTGTTCGATGCCTGCCTCCTTATTTCCTCTAAACCGAAAGTCCTACAATGGTTTTTTTTTTTTTTTTCTTTTTTTCTTTTTTGCGTTGTTTCGAGAATAATTAGTAGCTGTACAGTGTCTGACGTTGGATGACTTTGTGTTCTTCGTGTTAGCCGAAAGATGGAGGTCGCATTAAATTTTAGTCCCTGTTTGCTAAAATCTCCAGCTTTTGACGAAAAAATAAATAGGCAGGAACTGTTGGATAGCTTCCCAGCTGTCAGTTGTTAGAGAAACGCCAGTGCTGATTAATTGCCAGAGCGAGCCATGCCTTGTAAACAGCGGCGAAGCTTCTAGGGTATTCAAGCTCAAACGGTTGACAAGCTGGCAAGCTGGCGTTTGTTCAAGGTATCGTTTTGCGACTATCTCAAACTCTTGCAGAAATTAGTTGCTTGAACAACATAAAGTGCGCACTATTATTAGGTCACGTGACTGCGGTATTTCTCTTCGAAGCCTATTTACACTTTTCTCTGGAATCACTTACTATATTAAGAGTGCATGTGACATCCAACGCGGACTGTTTTTCTTTCGCGATCGTGAGAAAAGCGATAAGTTAAATGAATACAAATCTTGGTGGCAACTTCGTATAGTTGTCATGGCGTACCGGCCATCCGGCTCAAAATCTCGCCCGACGCGCTACGTCAAGGACGTTGGGCAGGACTCGGCATGACGTCATACCCAGCGACGCCGGAGAGAAGAACCCAATCCCAGACTGCCTCGCGCGCCGACGCGCGCTCTCATCCAAGCTACTGTAAATTCAACCAGGCTCCCATCGTCTGCTTTCCGCTCGGTCGTTAGGCTTAGGCTACGTCTGCTCCGTGCCAGCGGTCTGCTTCGTCTGCTCGCTGTCGCGGCTGGCTTTCGATTCGATCGGTGCGCCAAAGATGTTTCGATGCGAACCCGCATTCTCATCACGGCGGAGTGAAACCAACACCTTCTGAAAGCAGGGTTTGTACGGGTTTCTCAACTCGCGATGCCATTCTCAACGTTCGTGCGTACGATGACTGACACGCGATCGCTTTCCAAAGCCGCGCTATGACGACCTCCCTCGAGACGACGCTCCAGGCGCGGTGTCGAGAGCGTCCACTCCACGTCGACTTCCTACTGGTCAGGCAGGTGGTAGGCTCCGATTCTCACCTGTTCGACATCAATTCAGTGGACGCCGCCATCGCTGCCATGAAATATTGGGGCAAACAACAACGTTGCCACGGAAATGCCATCGGCAACGAGGGTTGTTTGCCCCAATCATACCCATTGACGAGCTCACATTGGTTGAGAAGAGTTCGTGGCCACGCCTACTTCCGTTACACTTTGCTCCATGTATTAGAAAATGGACGCCACCTCCTGCCCCTTATAACCTCCTTGCGCTACGTCAATCTACGCTTCCGTCCCATGTCTTTCCATGCCCGGAAGAAAAGCTTTCTAGCTCGCTAAAAGTTTTCTTTTTTCTGTCTTTTTTACATTTTGTGGTCAGATTGCACTAGTCACGGTAGTCAAGAACCTAGAAGAAGCGTCGACTCGTGCTTGATTTCCTTTTTACGTATACGTATACCAGTCTTAATTTTCACTTAAGACGGACCAGCGATCGGGAAGTCGACTCGTCGGCGGCCAAGATGGCCGCAATAGATACCGCCAGGCCGACGAATTCGAAGGAAAAGATAAGCGTGAAAGAAACTATAAGCACCGACTTTTTGCGGCCCCGAAAATCCCCTCTCCAATCGTATGTACTCGCCGCGTTCTGTAGTCGACAGAGCCAGTCGCAGTGCTTGCGCGTTTCACCAACACCGAAAACGACGAAAATACCGAGCGTCCGAATGCGAACCAATACCACCCCGAAGACTGCGCCCTTCTACGCTTCTACCTTTCCCCATCCAAACGTCATCACTCGTGACTCCACGCACCGCCGCACGCAGCTTGCGTCAGCGGTCTCCGCCAGCACTTCTCGCAGCGTCTTGCAATGAGCGCGACGTTAACACGCGTCGACGCCAATACGAACGCGTCTGCCGCTTTGCGTCGACTGTCGCCGAGCTCCAGCGTGTTTGCCGCTTTGGTCAGGTCCGTAGAATCCACTAGCGATGACGCAGCGTGTTTCTCCGCTTTGGTTTGGGTCATAGATCAGTTATTACAATAAACGCTAGAGGCTCAGCTGGCGCTAGTGTCTACGGGACTTCCGGTGTGCAAATTGAAGCAGACAGCATGCAGTCTACATTTCCAGCCTCCCTGTATATTCCTATGGGAAAACGCGCGTGAATTTTGTCTCTTCGCCGGAAAATAACATGAATAACTTTTGTCATTTTGGTTGTACCGGATAGTATGTACCTTTATTGGTATTGTGAAAGTGTAATTGCTTTAGTTACAGCATTTTCTTTACCACTGAACGATGTTAAACTTCACTCTATTTCAGGCCCAAACCTCTGTTTCAAGGAAGGTATGTGAAAACGAGCGACGATTCTAAGCAAACTAACGATCGAAAGGAATGTAGAGTGTGTTCAAGGTTTGCTAGCATTTCAGTGGTGCTTATATATTGCTAATATGCCCGTCCTGTCATTGGATGAAAATGACTCCGTCGTGCATCTTTACGATCGGTTAAAAAAACATTCGAACGTAAAACATAAAGCACGTGAGCTACGAAAGGTTATGTATTTTTATTATTACCTATGTCGGGCAGTTTTTATCGGGCACCTGCTCTCTCGGCTTCTCCCTATTTGCAAAGATTTGGAGCGTGCGGGTGATGATTTGAAACCAGAACAAGCATCTTCGCACATATTCATGAGCAGAAAGAATAAAGAAGTACTTATTTATTGCAAATCTGACTATATTACGTGGCTTTCAATTTATTTTGATCGTCTGCGTGCACAAGGAGTTACTTATCCAGTGTTACTGCGTAGTTCTTGCCGTCTCTCTTGGTTTTCCACATGTCCTTCGTTCGTTTGGCACGTATGTCGTATATCCCCCATGCTGGAAAGCGTCGACGCCGTGTTCGCGCTAACAGTGTCCGACAGTGCACATAAATACACGTACGAAGCGGTTTTAACACCGTTTTTCATGCCACGAATTTCAAATAAAAATGCTGTAACTGACTAATTATTTCGTCTGCGTGACTGAGAAATGTTCCAATGTGCTTAGTACGTACAAATTATTCGTGATATTTGCTCTTATAATCGAGCGCAGAGAGAAAATGCACTCGCTTTTTCCCATAGAAATGCATTACCGGAAGTCAATTTCTGACTGCTTGCTGTCTGCTTCAAAATGCAACAGCACACTAGCGCCAGCTGAGCCTCTAGCGTTTATTGTAATAACTCTATGGGTTGGGTCCGGGAATCCACAGCAATGACGCCATACGAAGGTATGCTCTAGTCGTCTTCTTGTGCAGGGTTTGCAGTGACGTCAGAACGTGCCGAGCTCTGACTGACTCTGATGGGACAGGTAGTGGGTAGGGCTCAATGGAATGCGGAACGCAGGTTCGTCCGCGTCTTGCAAGGGGTTGGGATGATGTCAGAATACCGAGCTCTTATTGGCTGATTGAAAAGAAATTAGTGGGTAGACCTCGAGGCATCTAGCATTGAGGTGTGCACACTATCCTTTCAATCAGAGTCAGTCAGAACTAGGCGTCGTTATGACGTCACCGCGACCCCCGCCATGAAGCAGGCGAAACTTTAGCTCCGCATTGTCTTCTACAGGTTGATTCTAAGCTATCTTCCGGCGTAAAAAAGCGTATGAATAAATCAATTAACGGAGTGCGTTGAAATTTTTCGCCAAGCTGAATTTAGGTGATGAATTTATCATACTTCAATTTCACGAGTGTGGTTTCCAAAAATAAAACAAAACAAAACAAAAACTTAAAAAAAAACGTTTTTTTTTAATATATACACAGAGAAGGAAACGGTTGAAACCGTCTGATTGACGCTACTACTCACGAATAGTATACCACGCACGCTCATATCTGCTGGATCTGCTTTAGGGTATTATTCTCTAAGAAGTTATAACGCTTTCGCTTTATATCGTACCATATTTGACTGGAATCGTCGACCCGGCTGTTTTTGACGTTTTCTTCCTTGTGCATAGGAAGAAAACGGGGCTTTCTAGCCTTAGTTATTTTTTTTTTTGCCCTAAAACCGACAGTCATCAAATTTCGGTGTGATAAATGCACCACCGAATAACATCTTTGAGAAAAGTTTCAGTGCGCACAATTGACAGGTGTATTTATATGCATTTGTTCGTAAGCCCCAATAGCGCTCCGGAAGCAGCATGTCGGTGGTATGGTGCAAACTAATGAGGAGAGTGGCGGACGCTGCCCATTGACATGACGGGACGTGGCTTACCGGAACTCAAAAATGCGTTTTGTGAAACCTCCATGTAGTGCGTTTTGTGAGACGGTGCTCACCGACTTCCTTGAGGTGGTCCAATACAGCGTCCTCCTGGTCGACGTCCTCTTCCACTCCGTACCTGGCTCCTGCGCGTAGCTTTTGCTGTCGCAGCATCACTCGGCGTGCATTCTGCTCCTGCGCCAGACAAACAAAGAATACAAGTCGTCACCACCCGGCACAACAGCAAAATAAAAAAAGGCAACTGTTTTGTTTTTTTAATGCAAATTCGTGTAACTTTGAACTTTCATCAGAAATTCAGATGTAATTATGTTTCGGCGTTTTCCATAGACATTTCGAACGGTTACGAATTAATTTTCCAGTATCAAATTACTTTACGAAGAAGTGTGACATATCAATTGAATGCCGATTTTAAAAATTAAATATAATACACCTTTCAGGAAAAAAACCTCTTTCAACCGGTAATTACTAAGCACAAAAACATTCTAATTAATGCAAAGGTGCAAGCGAGCTAGACACGAATGATGATGATAATCCCTGGAGAAAGGGAACAAGGGGGACAAAGGACAAACATAAATCTCCAAACAAAGCCGAGCACTACACTGGAGATGGAGGGGCCCCTGCTTCAATACAAGGACCAGGAGGATTTTTTGGTCACACACCAGTCACCTAGCTGTGTTTGGAGATTTCTGTTTGTCCTTTGTCCGCCTTGTCCAAGGATTATTATCATTATTCGTGTCCGGCTCGCTTGTACCTTTGCATTATTAATAATGTTCTTTTGTGCTTAGTGGAAGCGACTCTACCAACTGAACTAAATAGTAGTTAGACTTCAGTAGAGCAAACGGGTTTTATCAGCCGCCATCAGTCTCACACCAACACGGGTGAACGGCCTGCATTTTAATGTTATTATGATTAATGCGTAGGTGCAAGCGAGCTGGACAAGACTGACGATAATAATTTCTGGAGAAGGGGACCAAGGGCGACAACAGACAAACACAAATCTCCAACACAACTAGGTGGCTGGTGCGGGACCGAAAAAATCCGCCTGGTCCTGGTACCGAACAAGAAACCTGCCGTGCATAGTGTGCGTATTCGCCACGCATAGCGAACACGACGTTTGGCCCAGGCGACGGCGGGCTGATGCAACCGGAGACGCCGGCGAGGAAGAGTGAGCCACGGAAAAAAAAACGTGACGCCTTGAAAAGAACAGACTGGGCGCGGTCGCAGACTAAACAAGACGCTTTTCAACCGATTGTAACCTAACAGTTAAATAAATATATCCTACATTATCCCAAATTAACCGGTACATCACAGGACCCCTACATTTCCGGTAGAGATTTGTGTTTGTCTTTTGACCCCCTTGTTCCCCTTCTCCAGGGATTATTATCATCAACAAAATCATCCTCAATTTCCTGAGGATAATAGGCAGACCAAAGCAAAACAAAAGCACGCAACTATCGAAAGTGGTTCCGACCTTCTAAAGCCATCAAATATGCAAGCCAAAAATCATATTTGTTTTCAAAATATAACGATATTTTAGAATATCTTTCTTAAAATATTTTATAAGCCTGTTGACCAGTGAAAATCATCACCAGCACCCTGTCTCACGTGCTTTGTATAACGTCCAATAAAATGAAAAGTAGTTCGTAGACTGCTTGATGTATAGTTCGTCGTAGAGTAGGTGCTATCTATTTCATAAATATTGAGGCACTGCGAGAAGTCACTATCTTTTTGGACAAGTGCGAAGTGACCGAACTTCACTTTTGCTTTCGGATCGCTAAACAAAATTCACGCTCTTCTCAAAAAAGAAAAAAGAGCGAATGAACTTCATTTACGGAACGCCGCACACTGAGCCACGCAGTAAGCGAAAGCGAGACATCCGCGCTTTTTTCGGCCTTCGCACATGTATAAAGTTGCGTGTTTAACATGAAATCTCTCCGCCTGCGTGACTTAGGCCCGTGCCCGAGACAAGTAATTTTCGCTGCTTTAGAACGTTTGATGACGCCCTTATTACTGTGAAATAACAAAAACGAAGCCTAGTTTATGGCGCGTTTGTGCTGCGTTGAGAGAAATATGTAGGTGGTTATTGGACGTACATTGTGCAACAATTATTTGCGTAAGATTATGTGTGACAGATTCAACATATAACTAGGGTGTAAAATTTTCAGTACTTATTTATTTAAAAAAAAATTCGCAAATGTTTTCCGCAGTTTTTTTGTTTTTTTTTGTACATCGGTATTTTTTTGGTGATTTGTTTCGGACAGACGCTCATAAACAATTCTCATCAGTGAAGCAATTTAAAAGAAAAACTAAGATCATAAGTCCATACTCCGTGTCACTAATTGTCAGTACAGTGCAGGGAGAAGGCAACGCCAGGCGAAGAGAGAAACAGTGAGCACTATAGGAAGGCGGGACGGGAGAGGAGGACAATGGAGGAGGAGGAGAGAAAGGAAGAACCCTAAGAACGTTAGAGAGGACAAAGGTTTCTTTCTTCTTCCCCAGTCACCCTAGAGCTTGCCCGTTGTGGCCTCGCATGGCGTTGCCTTTCCATGTACTGCACGCAACTACTGGCACGAGGTATAGAGGAGGGGTTCGCGACAGAAAGTCCTAGTTGGCGCAAAATATTCCATAAAATCGTTTTCTTTTCTACGTATATATATATATCCATATATATTATATGCATATATATATATATATATATATTATCATAGTATATATAGATGTTTCTCACGCTAGCATACGTTTATTTGCGTTTTTTAACCGATATAGTATTTTTAAATAATCGATGTTTATCGATGCTTTCGCATAAGAAAAACCGTACATATATATATGACATATATATATATATATATATATATATATGTAACTCACAAAATAAGAGCTACTGTTTCCGTTATTTTAAGTTACCGGAAAAGAAAAGATAAGACAAGCTGCAACAAGCGCGCTCATATATTGCATTTCAGTCCATATCTGAAGATGTCCACGCATGCAGCCGGATATTGTGCTTTCTTTCAAGCTGAAGTGGCTCACCACTAAGCGGTCCCTTCGTATCTTCGGTATAGATTTATAGCTCGTTCCTGTTTTCCCTTTCTGTGTTTACTTCTATATACTATACATTATGTAATAGTTTTTCAACACCAGTCTCAGAACTGGTACTGAAAGAAAATAAGCCTGCAGCGCATCTCAGGCATCTCATTATCGCACCATAGCCAACGAAATGGCGGCGTTATCCGTTTCAAGACGGAAGCGAACCAATCACGAGGAGAGAAACTTGAACGTCATAAGCCCTCCGCCCTGCGTTTCTCCGAGCTGCCGATGACTTGCGTCATAAAATTATTCGGGCATCGCAGAATTCCGTAACGGTGCCATTCACGCGTGCGATTTAAAGCAAACAAAAACTGGCGCTGTCACAAATTAACCATGCACTGGCAAAACAATAACAAAAGAGTACAGGATTACGTTTAATTATTTTATTGATTCGGGAGAACGAGGTACATACTGATTAGTTGGAATGAATGCATGCAAATATTTCCCCTTGTTGTATTCCTCAGCTCGTGGGACGTCGTCGACGGTCCATTCCCTAACTTGCCAAGTCAAAAAGACATATCGAATATTTTGTGTTCGTTTTGTTTTGACGTATATGCTTATTGTTTCGCGTGTATTCATGCGCGCCGGGGCGCGTTTTATAAGCACACGCGTATGCAGTTTTTTTTAAGCGCGCAAGCTGTGTCACTAGGCGAACACCATGCTTGATGTTGTTAGAGAGAGATGGTGAGAGTCCCACATGATTCCGAAGCAAAAAGACCCAAAGCGATGGGGCCGTTTAAGAGAAAAAAAAACAGGGTGGAGACAAACGTAGAGAAAATAAAGACATTAAGGAAAAGATAAACACAATTATAAACAAAAAAGTTAGAGGGAAGACAAAAAAGAAAGGGTTGAAACTGCGGCAGTCAAAACGCTCATCGAAACGGGTCGAACAAAATGCAGTCGGAATTCGATACGGTTCGCCGTCTTCCTCTTTATTCATCGAGCTTTATTTGTTTATTTATTTGTTTTTTCTCGTTCACCTAAGCTCGTTGCTAATGCCTCAAACGGCGACTACTTAGATGTTGCATAATACCGATAAAGCTCCTAATCCGTTGACCATCGCACATGCGATAATCAAGATCTCGGACGGCTGCTGAGCGCACGGAGAACAGCTCACAGAAACAAAGATGTCGCGGAATACAAAGAGGACGTTATGGTCGCCACTGTTTCGTCATATGCATAAGGACCTATCGTCGGGTGAAACGTTTTGGGAGCTGAAGAAGCACAAAAGGTTCCCGGAACGCCTTAGATGCGGCAGTTGACGTTAAACCGATAAGGAACTTAGCTTTTACCATGCGCACCCGAGGCAGGTCGAAAGCTATGGTGACCATGTCTGCGTTTCAAGTGCTGATTGACATCGTTGATGCCAAGGCCGCACGACCCGCTCACTACCAGTGAAGGCACTGTCGCCATCTATCGGTAGCCCTGGAACATTTCATTTTCGCGTACTGTTCCAATATTTTCGAGGCATTAGTATTTTTAGCGTGGATCCAAAGTAATGCTCGCAATGTTATAAGAATGTCCTATTTCTCGTTAGATTGTGCGTGGATGGGTTGCTACCAATGCTACGGGAAACGTTTTAGTTGCACGCATATCCGGAAGAGTTTCGAGGACTGCACCTGATAGATGGCGCCGGTGCGCCAAATTCAGTTTCTCTGTAAACGTAACCGGTTACAAGCGGTTCACGCAAGCGCTACTACGGGGCCTCTGGCTCAAACGTAAACGTGTGCTGCAACTCAGGCTTACACTCAAACGCGAATGCGTGAGCACATCTCCAGCTCAAACGCAAATATGGTGAACCAGCCTTACACTCAAACCCAAATGTGAGAACCCGCCTTACGATCAGACGCAAGATGTAGCCGAACCGGCCTCTCACTCGAACGCAAAGGTGTAGAACCAGCTGTACACTGAAACGTAAATGTGTGGACAGCCTCTGCACTCAAACGCGAGTGTGGCAAGACGAGCCTTACACTCAAACGCAAATGTGTAGAACCCGGCGGTACAATCGAACACAGAACATGTGAGCCAGCCTTGCACTCAAACGCAAATGTGTGAACCAACGTATACAGGAATCAAACACCAAGTTGTGAACAAGCCTTACACTCAAATGTAAGTATGGCCAAGAAGCAGCCATACACTCAAACACAAATAGCGAACAAGCCTTAAACTCAAATGCAGTGTGTGAACCACCCATACACTCAAGCACAAATGGGTGAACAAGCGCACACATAACTACCAAATGTGAAAAACGGCCTTACAATCAGACGCAAATGTGTGAACCAGACTTACACTCAAATGCAAATGTGAAACCAGCCTTACAATCGAACGCAAATGTGTGAACCAGTCACATACACTCAAATACCAATATGTGAACAAGCCTTACACTCAAATGCAAGTGTGTGAACCAGCCCTACACTAAAACGCAAATGGGCGAACAAGCCTTGCACACAAATGCAAATGTGTGAACCAACTTTACACTAAACACAAATATTTGAGCCAGCCTTACACTCCAAAGGCAGATGTCTGAACAGGCCTTACATAAACCATGGTTGTGAACCAATATACATCAAACGCAACTGTCACAGTCCCGGCTTACACTCAAACGCAAATGTGTGAACCATGCCATACACTCAAATGCAAAGGTGTGAATGACCATACACTCAAACGCAAATGTGGGGACAAGCCTTGCTTCCAGATAGTTGTGTCTCATGCTCAATCTACCAGTTTCGACAACCTTTGTGTTTTGGTTGGGTGTACCTTGGGACCTTCGAGGATCAGGCTTCGTTCGTTTGCTTAAGTGGAATCGCACGGATATGTCAATATTCTCTTTCTTTTTTTTTTCTTTTTTATTATATTATCTCTTATTGGAACGTCGTCACACGAGTAGAGTATTATCTCAAACCAGAGTAGCCCATGATGTACGCTTAAATGCTTTTGTTTCTTTTAGTTATACCTAAACTTTCTGCCTAACTTTACTTTGACTGGCATGCGGTTCTCAATTTTTGCAATTTTTGTCTGAATGCTCATTTTGGGTTATTCCATTGTACAAAATTTTTAACAACCCTACTGTCTGGGATATATGAACAAAAATAGTAGAACTGAATATGTTACATTTAATTAAACAGATTAATGAGAAAAGTTTAACACATGCAATTTGGTGTGGTGCATTTATAGGGAACAAACGAAAACAGTATTGTAGCTAACACTGATAACGGAAGTTGATGAAAAATCACCTCAATCTCTTTTTTCAGAAGCCTGTTGGACCCAGAATGGCGTCCTTCAGTGCTGCATTTAGTGAAAGATAGAGGATATCATTAAGTAATTAGGAGGCAACCCGCTTTCACAGTGTTTTTCTTAATCCATATGAGTGTTATGCAAATTCGAAATTTAGAGCATGATATTAGCAAACATTATTATTGTTTACTTATAAAAAAATATATTTTCTTGAATGTTCAGAGTCTTTTTATTCAAATCATTTTTTAGTACATATCCCAGACATGAGAAAATCTTGGCCGCGTCTCCTTTGGCATAGGAATGACCCTACCGACCACACTCTGCCACATTCTTTGACTCATTTCACACTCATTAAACTTGTAATTTCATCACCTGACTCAAGAACCAAATATTATATTATGTTTATAACATAGCAGGAAATAAACTGAGCGGATCCGTCCTGATATACAATTCGTTAAAAAAGGCTTATCGCAGATTTTTTTATTATTATATTTATAAATATATTTGATTTCGCTTTATGTTACACGCGGGAGCGTATTCTGAAACCTTGCATCGTATCCCGATGTTTCATTTCGGTTTCGTTTCATTCCCGGTGCAGCTAGTTAACAAGAAAATATAGCTACAACAAGTAGTTGTCCAGGATATAAAAATTGGAATCTTAACATTCTCAGTTATTCGGACATGCCTTAATGAGGTGTGGAGAAACCAGATTCCTGCGACCTCACCAGGCGGGGACTCGGAGAAAAAGAACGACATGGAAGCTTCATCAAAGATAAATCGAGCAGATGCCGCTTCGTCTTTGTCGGCAAACTAAATATCTTCCTTAATTAAACGTTGATTAATACATTTTCTATGCGTGTAATTAATGAACGCAAGGAAGTTACGTCGCCTACAAGAAAAAAAAACGAATAGCTGGCAACAGAAGAACTAGGCAATAAATCACCCGTAAAGAGACCGCGCTTTTATATAGTCATAGGGTCAAAGTGCCGCTCGAGCCACGAAGACCTTCCATTGAATACTTTTTCTGATCTTTTTATGCCCATACTTCATAGTTTTGCTGTTTAAGAAACCAGGTGTAGTAAGATGTTGACGCACAACAGTGAGTGCCTGTTGGAAAAGTTGACAGTAGGACTGCGCAGATTAAAGTTTTAGTTTGAAAACACTGCGTCATTTATAAAATGTATAACCTCTGCAGCCCCTCCCCTCCCCCCCCCCCAAAAAAAAAAAAAGCCAGGACAACCTGTTTGCCTAAGAGTGTTGACAGCTATGGATGACGCTGCGCTATGCTAACGTTGCACCATTCGTACACCCCTACTTTATGCCTCGCATTTTGAGCGCCTTATTCTTTGTGCCTAGTGGAAGTATTGGTTAAGCTCGGGTAATAAAAAGATTGACTGCGGTGCGACGCTACGCTTTGTGACTGCTTCATCACCAAAACAAATGACGCCAAGATGCTATTTTACACACCCATGCTGCGGTTACCTTGAAGTTCACTTTAACACTGCTACGTCCACCCTCGTTCACTCGTATGTGTTCTATGTGTTTCCATCCTGTTGTCCTGTCTCTTGTGCGCTATTTTTTATCATGTCTTTCGCTCTCGACACTCTCGTTAACTCTCGCTAACTCTTATGTTCAGAAAGCGCAATCACATTGTTGGCTCTGCCGGCAAGATACCCTTTTTGCTTTGTTATTGCAATCATAGTTCGGATGTTTGAAACTCGTCGGACACGACGAATTGCTTTGCGATTTTAGCCATCGGAGCACGAATCTCGTGTAACCTGCATCCCTCCGAGTACTACAGGGAGAAATCAAGCCATCGGAATTGAATTAAACGAGAAAGCGACGATCAGTCTAGACGCGACAGTACACGCTACCTAAAATTAAATTCAAAAGCTTTATAAATCACTGTTAAAGGAAGGAATGAACAAAGGCGTCGCAAGTTGTACGTTTGGTGTGTTACACGATGAAATCAGTCTGCCAACGTCTGGCCAAACTGGTTCATGCTTCAGACGAGAACTTTAGTCAGTGCAGTACGACTGCTAGTTCGGACACTTTGACACGCATCAAGCAGGTGCACAATGTGGTAGCGTTTAGGTTGTCTATAGCTCTTTCATTGAAAAAGCGTAAATTTTTTTATATATATAAAAAAAATTAAAACCCATTTGTTCACAAAGCGCAAACACGCATAAAAATAATATATCTCGCTCTTTTATACTAAATGCTTGTGCGCCAGGTGTATCAAAAATGAAGAGGATTAGTAGGCAGTAGGGAGATACATTTATACCTACACGAGAGGCAAGGGCAAATGTTGCACTGGTGTTACCGGCATTGGCGAGACATCGAAGCAACCACAGTGATGCTTATTGCTTTGATCCTGTTAATTAACGTTAAATACGTGCTCCCAACAACGACATTTTTCTGCAGCTATCTGACCAAATAATAGTCCCTGTATTTCGTCAGCCTCACTAATTAAGTGGTGACCACCACGACAATGGCTTCACAAAACGCTCGATGTCCTCCTTTTAACCATTGGTTCGCGCCTAACAACCGATTGTCGTTCATCTGTAACGGAGCACTCACGTTCTCGTTGGAGGTTTCCGAAGAGTCTGGCTCGTGGAAGAAGTAGGTGGGACCGGGCTTCTTGGTGTCGTAGCGCATGGGCCTCCTGAAAGCCGGGTCCTGCCGCAGACCGATGTCCAGGACTTCGTCCTCGTCGTCCGGTCGGTACGGCTGGTCCTTGGGGAAGTCCATCCAGCCTAGCAAAGAATCGGAGACACATAAACCGTCATACTTGTGTTGTCTGCACGTTTAAAAAGCGGGAAGTTAGTCAGCCCTAACGGGCGTCGGTTGTCTTTGCTGTAGAAAAGAAATTTTGCCAGTGCAATACCACCGCTAGCCCGGGTTCTTTGACGTGCGTCACGCAGTAGTGGCGCACAACTGCGCGCCGATACGATGCTTCATTCAGATCGAAATGAGCAGTGGTGGGGACTGTGTTCAGAATCCCTGGGTTCTTCGGCGGGAGCTTCCGCTCCATGCGCTCCGAACTGCAGGGCGTTACCGCACCCGCCCACTGATCCCCTGCAACCGTGATCAACACCCAGGCACGAGGTGCAGTTGAAAGAGCCCTAAAGTCTCCCGCTGCCGGCTGTCACGAACAGAAATACGGTCCATAAAGTGATGAAAAGCGTTTCCCCTGTTGCTGATATTCTAAAGGATTTTGTTTTTCTTTAACGTACGGCTCAAATTACGTGTGTATGGGGCAGTGAGCTTCTACGGCTGTTAAGGAGCTCAAATTATGTAGAATCAGTACCGGAAACAATTGACGCTATCTTAAATTCTTATATTTTGCCTCCCGACTCATTTTTTTATAATTCGAAAATATTTAGGTTGATCCGGGTTTAAAGGCGTTGCAGTTTATCGTTTCGAATACATCGCGATGACGGAAACGGCTAATCCGTCCCACTATAAACCGTCTGGCCAGTGCCGTTTTCGGTGTTGGTGCGGTCGGAGCGTCCTTGGCCATTTTAGAAACTTAGAATTAAGAGAGCGTGTTGGTTAAACATCTTGGTATGTGAACGCAAAATGAGATTAGAGACATACAAAAACACGTCAGACACGGACGTGTTTTTGCGTGTCCTTTATTGTCTCCTTTGCGTTCGCATACCAAGACTTTAGAAAGTCACCGGCACGCTCGTACAAAGCTGTGGATGTTGCAAGCTGCGCTGCAGATTTCTAAACGGCGGAATAAAGTAAACCGGGGCCTGGAGACAGGCCCAGATTTACAGTATAGGTAGGCGATATTGCTGAACAAACATTGGTCCATCCGAAGAACGTTCCAGGACAAGGAACGTTCAGTGAACATTGAGCGTGATATTAATGTCATTTTGCGGAATTCGTCCGTCTGGTGTGAGACAGATCATCGTCTTTTTCGATAAAGGGTAAATAAGCTCCTTTACAAAATCGCAAAGAAATCTGAAGCGTCTACTTTCCCGCAAGGCACTCGAAAGAGCCAATCGCTGCCATCTACGGAGAGAGCTTGGCGAGTGAGGAGTCTGAAAATATGTTTTGACCTGAAGAAAACAGTCTACTCTGTGTCACCAAACCTGGTGAAACGCCATGTTTAGTGCCACAACGCATAATATAGTTTTTCGTTTTGTTTTTAATCGTTAAAGTGTTTTGTAGGAAAGTAAACGCCTCAAATTTTAGAAAAGGCAAAATTTAGATTTTTCTCAATCATTTTTTTTATGGGACTTTTTTATATAGTTTTCCGTACAACTCTTGTAGTAAAATGTTATAAGGTGCAGGGACCCGTCCACTAGAAAGAAAGTGCTCGCACAGGGACAAGGCGACTGACATAGTGAAGCAGTTGAAACACCCCTGCACCTTATAACATTTAACACCTTATAACAAACTCGTGTGTCAACACGAGTTTGACGTCACGCGTGCATATTAGATCTCATTTCGGGAAAACCTACCAAGTGTCAAAACATCAAAATTTCAAAACCGAAATTGCTACAAGTGTTCGCTTAGAGACACTTCTCGCGACCACGATCTGCGACTAACCCATTCTGAGAGAATCGTCGCCGCTTTCCTTCCACCCGTGTCGTTCCGGTTCCCAGGGCGCCGGCAACTGCTGTTGCTGCTGCTCAAGATCCGAAGCCTCGGACGCCTCGCCCGGAAATCAGGGACGAGCTGGCGTCACCGGAGTCTCCGGGAAACTCCGCTGTAGAGCCGGCCTCGGCCGTCTGGGGTGGGCCCCGGGAGAGGTCCTGGTCGTCGTTTTCGCCGGAGACGGAATCCACTCAATTCCGGCCTCCGTAAAAATGGGCTTCTGGTCCAGGTCCGAAGAGAGTTGCGTCTCGACTACGGGGACCTGCAGAAACGACGGTAACGATTAGCTAGCCTATCTCTCCTAATTATGCGGCGCATGCCATTCTGAATTATGCATATCTCGCATCTCACAAGCGTGCGTGGTAATGATCTTAAGAAACAGTGGAGACGTGACGCTTTGTTAAGTCTCTTCTAGGACCGATTTCCCGTACAGAGATCGCGTTATCGTAAACTACGGCTGGGCTACACAACTGCTTTTCTTGCGGCCTTTGATGTCGCTTAAAAGCAATGTTATTGTTTTCTGGCCACGTGGGGCGCGACCAGGTCACCCTTCCCAGTGCTGCCGGAACCGCCCTAAACAACTGCTTCGGCCACCGCGATTGGAAATGTGTGTCAATGTACTCATACAAAATAACTGCAATGTGCTGATTCAAATACTTATGGCTTATGACAAATAAACGTTTGTTTAAAAGAAGCAAACTTTTTTTGTTTAGGAAGACAAATAAAAAGAATTTATCCTAAGTCTACAGCACGATTTTCACTACAACCCGGCCGTGGATGAACTAAGCAGTTTGAATCATGTGTAGCAAAAGCTCCCGTTGCAGAACCCAGAAATCTAGGGCTCCATCTCCAACATTTGCCCGTTTCGATCTGGATGGTTATCGTGCCGGAGTGCGGTCGTCTGATCACTACTGGGTGATGCACGTTAAAGACTCCAAACTAGCAGACTGCACTGGCTCAATTTCTTTACAACAGGGAGAAACCAGGCTCCAATCGGGGTTGACTAACTACCCGTTGTCTAAACATACGCGCAAGACAATTACTTCTACAGTGGCTTCTGTCTGCATCACGAGAGAATAAAAACGTTTAACATATTTACCGTTGCCTGGGTGGTGCGTTAGTAGACAATCAAATTTGTAGCCTGCGCGAACATGGGTTGCTCAAGCGTCTTGAATAATTCCATTTGTCTCTTCCCCTTTCCGACTCGTTGCTAATTTTGAAAAGCAATGTTGTTTTTATTGTCTTTTTTTTTCTGGGGTACGCGAAAGAGCGTCTCAAGGCTCGACCGCTTCGGCTCATGAGGTTTTTGGCTGCCATTTTGCCACGTACAATTTATTCAACTGTGTTCCTGTACTCACGTGCTGTCTGCACCCAAAACTATGGAGGGTCGAACCAACCTAAATAGCAAATATTGGGTCATGCTAGCTTTGTTCTGGTTTCACCAATTTAGGCATCAGCAGTCGCTATAATGCAAGAAAGAAGCATTATTAAAAAAGAACGCGGTTGAAAGATAAAATTTTTTGACTGTCTATTTTTTAGTATGAAAGTGAACATCACGTTTCACATGCTACCTTTCTTACGTCGTTCTACGCCCCTGTTAACGTTAGCTCTCACGCCAACAAACAGCGGCCTACGAGAACGTCACAGAAACCTCCCAAGGTGCTCGAGGATAATTAGAAAGCAACGCACACACACGAAAGAACAAAACCTCACCCTTCCCAAACACGCGAAACATCTTCCCAACTTCTACAATCCCTACCATCATAAGCAAACACACACGCATAACGAAAATCTACCGGCAAACGAGACCAACCAACCATCCAACTGGCAGGCTCGCCAACGCGAAAGCTCGGAAGAGGCAACTGTCAACCCGCGTACTCTCGCCTATTTGTTCTGCTCCTGCGAGGCACGCCAGCGGCTCATTTCGCGCGCAATCCCACTGCCGACTCTTACTCCGCGCGGGAAAACGAGCTTTGTCTATCCACCCCCGCTTTATCCTCGGCACCCACCCGCCCGCCACCGATGCGTCGCCGGCATTTTTCCAGGTGAGTAACTCGCGCCGCTTGCATGTCTATGTTTTCTTCGCAACCTTCCTCCTCCCTTTGCGTCCTTCTTTTCTTTTATTTTTTCCCCCGGCCGAACACCCCTCAAAGCCCACAAACTAGCTAACTCGCTTACTCTCACACGTAGACGACAATTCATCGACAAAGCGCCACGAAAAAAAAAGAAAGGAAACACTCGTATATATATACATATATATATATATATATATATATACACGCGCGCGGCAGCAGACACGTAGAAATTTAGACTCCTAAGCACACACAACAGGCGACAACCAAACGCACGCCTGCGCAAGAATGCTATACTCTGTTCACGCCTAAACTGACAGTGCGGTGGGAGCTGTGAGCTCACCGGACCAACAAACCGACTTCCTTTCATCACGTGACCCCTCTTTCTGCTCGTGGATGCGATAGAAAGCGTCATCACGTGACGAAAGGTAGAGGTACGACCGCTCCAACAAGCACGTAGCTTCCATCCCACTGTCAGCTGAGTAAGGTAGCGTAGAATAGTACGTATGCACGGGTCGAGAAGGGGGAGAGAGACAAGCCTCTTGTGTTTCCTCGTCGGTAGTACGACTTTGGCAACCGGTGGCTTCGGAATACCCCCCCCCCCTCCTTTCCCTAAATCTCTCTGGACGGAGACAAAAGGCACGGCGCCGGCAGTGCGTCTCCATGGAAACAGGACTAATGCGAGGCAGTCCAGGTATGCATAAGTGGGACGTGGGGTGTGTGTGTGTGTGCGCGCGAGCGAGAGTCGGGAGTGGACCAGAGCCAGCCCTTGCAGCCGACAGAGTCCATTATACCTGGTGCGGGGCCGTGAAAGGAAAGCGCACGGCGCGGCGGCGTGGCCGGCGGCACGCTGCGTCTACCCAAACAAACCGCCGACACCCGATTTGCGTATGAAGCCAGCGGCGCCGAATTTCCTACGCTGCGGGCGCAACCCAGCTGAGTTTGTTCGTCCCGCCGAGCGACAGGACCGATATCGTTGCTTCACCATTGTTTGGTGAGGCCTGGCATTGGGCTCGTCAAGCCAGGCGGCGTTTTAGAGTTTGACTTTCGATTCGTTGAAATTCGTTGTCGAGCCCATCCGGAAGTTTAGAAAAAAGATAGAAAAGAACGCTGAAACTAGGTTTGCTGACAAGATTCAGTTCGGTATTGTGATTTGAAGTGTCCGGAAAAGTGCGTGTGAAATTCGGTGAAGGCTCGCACAGCTATAGTCACACACTTCTCAAGAAGGGCAGAGTGTGGCGAATCCCCAGCGTCCTATTATTACTCCGCAGCGAATGAGGCATCAGCCAACGAGACATCAGCCAATAAGGACGACGAATAAAGAAGCAAGAAATTTGACCGTGATTGTTCACGCCCTGCGTTTCTTTTAAGATATCCGTCACTATAATCAAGGCTGGCTGTGCAAACAGTCCGAATTATATTTTTTTTTTCTCGAGTAGTCGAGGGAGTTTAGATGGTACAGCGACAGTAATAGAGCACCTTTTTTTACATAACACCCATGGGTGAAGAAAACGCATCAATAGTATGGATCGCGTGAATGTCTTCAATGGTTTACCGCTGCCGCTGTGAGATTCTGTTGATCGGCATCGATCCGTTTCTCTGAGCACACGCCGACGATAATCGCAGACCACATTTTTGGTGCAAACAAAATCAGACAGCCCTTATGAACGTTTATATCTGAATCGACATAAAGCTCTATTGTGTTTTTACTCGCCTCTAAATATTGGCGCTTGCATGACCTAGGAAGAACGCTTGTTCCCTACTTCTTAAAGATTCGCGTTTACTGTTACCCTGAGTGTAAAATATAAGGAGGTGAACGTGACCTTTCCGAGTCAGTCTCGCCTTACCTCCCTCCCGAACATTCTACGTAGAATAGTCGAGATACCCAGTGCGGTAGATAAGGGGCTGACCGAGGCCTTGCCGATTCCTCTCGGAGCCTCGCTCAAGCCACCTTGTCACGTCAACGCCGCGACGCCCGTTTCTGCTTTTCTGACGCTCATTATTTCTTTTTTTTTTTCTGGCACAAGTTTGCCGATTAAACCTTTATTTTCAGTTTACGTTCATCGAACCTTTCCCATCTGCGACATATATTTCCATATTGCGCAATTCAAATAAACTCAATCTTGACCCAGAAAAAAGTAATTTCTGGAAACAACTACCTGCGTGGGGCTCCCGTTATAGAAATAAGTATTATAACACGTGTTCCATGCAGAAGCAGGTAAATCAAACACCTTTGTCATTGAGTTATTAGGAGTGTCTCATGCGCTTAAACCGGAGTAAAATATTTCCACTGAAGGTTTTTTTTTTATTAATATTATTACTTCTGAAAGCCGAATCCCTGTTCGGTTGTTTGGCTGCTTTTAAAACACGCAGGCAATCTTTTTTGTTAATTTAAATCGTCGTGTTTTTTTGTGTTTTTTTAGATATGAGTAAAAATGTAAACTTTGTGCACCCTAACCCTAGCCTCAGCAGCGTGCTAAAGTGGCAAGACACACAAATGATCGATAATATTAGGTTTAATGTTTGATTCCAGCCCGTTATCATCAAACCAAATGCCATCGGGCAATTTCTAGTGAGCCATATATTTATACAGAATTATACACAAAAATCATAGGGCGCAATATTACGCACATCCTTCATTATGTGAAGTTATCGTAAACCAATCTCCGGGGTACGAGGTTTTACAACTTATAGAATTGCTCCCTTCATAACCATATAATTGGGAGGTATTTTCAACTAACCTTTCGGCGGCATAGCGATAACTTAATACCTACACGGGCATTATGGTTACCAATAAACAACTTAAAAAAAGAACCCTACAAATACGCCTGAACGCAGCACTACGGCCAAATGGAAGCGATGACGACGCCACCTATGCACAAAGACAAACCACGCGGGACCATAGACCTACGTCACACCTTTTGAAATAAAACAACAACAACAACAACAACAAATATAATGTACATGGTAGGTGAAGATGATAACGGGTACAGGTAAGACATCCCAGTTTTACCCGCACATTGACGAGCGCGGGAGGGTCTCCGTTTTACGATGTCCCAGTTCAGAAATACCACGGTCCACGAGCGCGCGCGCTCTATCACACCTGCTCTCCTCTTCCCTCATCCCCCGTCCAGGCTTCCAATCGAATAACCCCGCCGCGCGCGACTCAAAGCCCCGACACGGGAACAAACTCTCCGCTAAAAGCTAGAGTGGAGGGAATCGGGCTCTACCGCTTTCCTCCCAGACTATATACTCTAGTGGACTGAGAACGAGTTGGCGAATGAATTGGACGGTGGGCGCCGAGCCGAAGAGAGAGACTGTGCTGGGCGGCTGGTCTACTCGTAGCCCTGCGGACGACAGTGCGGGGCTTAATGAGTCCGAAATGAACGCACATCTCCCCACCCTGGGTCCGCGAACTTGGTGAGGAGATCGTAGTCCCCGCCGCCTCTCCGGTCGTCCGCCCCTTTCCCCTTTGGGCTGTAATCGCGACCCTCCGAAGAAAGGGGGTCCGAATTGCGCTGCCCCGAAAGTAGAGCGCTAGGATACGACCGTAAAACCCGCCCGACAGGAAGAGGGGGTGTAAGCGAAGGCCTCTTACAAGTCGTCCGTATTTATAAAGAAATTAAAGACCTACCTTTCTTTGTTTTGTTCCTTTCTGTCCAAATGTCGCTGTAAAATGTTTTTGTAGCTTCTTGATTTTTTTAGGGAGGGGAGGGGGAGGCGAATGCCCAGTAGAAATTTTGCTCGTGTTCTGGGTCGTGGTTTGCGTTGAACGGAGCATGGTGTTACTCTGTTTCCTTAATTATACATGTTTTGCATGGAAGAGAAACGGTATGGCCTCTAAGAAAGCTAATAGCGGCGCTTCGGAGATTATTATTTGGTGCTCCGTACCTGACCCTCCGCACGTGATGGTACTTGTTTTTTAATGTTTTATTGTGACAACATATTCGTATCACATATGTCGTGCTCGCTCTAAAAGAGAACGCTTAATCAAAAGGCTCTATAAAAATTTAAAAAACGGCAATTTCAAATGATTTATTACACGAGCAATTAACTGTCCAAATATGTATATCTTCTTGCTGCCCCTAATCACAAGCTGTACATAGCTAATATTACTAAGAAAGTCCACAGACATAGATGAAACGCGTCAAAAACATGACCCGAGGAAACACACACAAAAAATATGGAACTTCAATGCACAAAAGTCTGAAACAAACGATAAAAAGGTCTTATAACCATATACCAAGACCCGCCACACCTTGATGATTGGTGGTGGTATTTGGTAACCTATCACGACCAAAACCTTTCTGGAAATTTCGTTAAGCTTACTTTCCCGCATGGACAAAGTATTTGTGGAAAAGCCGACATCGAGCTTTTACAGCCAAGCTGTAAATGACTCGCATGTCGGATTTCTGGAATTTCTTCGTGTAGTCGTCTTCACGGAAAAAGAAAAACAAAATAACCTTCTGCGATTGATGCAAAAACCGCATATCACGCATACAACGCACAGCACAGCATTCGCACAGCACAGCAGCAGCACAGCACAGCATTCGTTTCAATAAAGAACAAGCACAAAATAAGCATCCGAACCAGATAATTAATGATAAGGCACTCCTGATAACAACGAGAACCTAGTAGTGCTCACTGCATAAGTTTCACGGTAACGATTAGAGAGTTTTAGAATAGCGCACGCTAAAGCTTTGCGTACGCCAAGAATAGCGTCGTCGCCACAGCGCATGCGCCGAACGCTAACCACGTTTAGCGCTTTGCGCGCGCTATTTTAGCGTACGCTATTTTTCGAAAATTACGTGCGGACGCAAAGAATCTTTGCGCTCCTCTAAGGAGGATTCCTGATGAGAAGATGGCTAAAGCCAAGACGAGCACAGTTAAAAAATGGCGGCTCCCAGGACCATGTCTGCGGTCGCTTTGGTGGAGTCGTGATTGCGACGTCGGCGGCATACTTGCGACTGCGATTTTCAATACGGGACGACATTGCACTCGATTTGGCAACGATCATCGGCAAATTGATGCTTGCGACGCGCGAACATTTCTCAGCGAAGGTACGATGTGCGAAGGTCAGTACACGAGACCTCTCTTGTCAAGGCGACGCAAGCGGACACGACCGGTCGACCGCTCGCTTCGCATTCTCATGTTTAAACAAATCTAAAGTGTTACTCTGGACCAAAAAACTTGTATTTTCTGAAGTTACGGCATTTTGTGTGTGTAGTAAAAATTGTGACTGTATCTTGGTGGCGTTGGAAGCGCGAGATGCTTGGGTTTTTGTGTCGCAGCGGAGAAACGCTATTTTAAAACTCTCTTGCGTAGCGTGCGCTAACGCAAGCGATAAAGTTAGCGCTAGGGTGCGCCAAAAATTGCGTACGTTATTCTAAACCTCCTCATTACTGTTGCCAAAGCTGCCGCTGCGACTGCACTTGTGACGGGGAGAGTGACGTCAATAGCCTTTCATATATAAAAAGTTTTGGTACAGTGCATTTACTTTTCTTTCGTCAATCATTTGGTATAGACCCTTTTGCTGTTTACAAACATGAACTGCCGCTTGCGTCCCAAGCGACATCCGGTCGCACCGTCTTTGCAAGCCTGTTGAGCTTGCTTATGTCACCAGTGCTAGAAAGCGTAAATGCAACACGGACAACGAATTTGGAGATTTAACGAGCGGCTGTACAATATTACATGTCGGGGAGGCAACTTGGTTCACAAGAGTACTCTAGACATTTTAAGAAATCTCGCACTCCTTCGTTCTCTTCGCATTCGACTAGAGAACTGGTGATTAAACGTTTCATCTACATTTCAATCAGTGGTGTTAAGGTAATGATGAGAATGCAATTAATGCAAAGGCGCAAGCGAGCTGGACAAGAATGACGATAATAGTCTCTGGAGAAGGGAAACACGGGGGACGAAGGACAAACACAAATCTCCAAACACAGCTCTTAAGGCGGCCTTTGTTCATTTTTTTTTATATACCGGAAGTTCTCTAGGACCTCAAAGACTGGAGCACCACCTGGTGGCGTTTGCCATAAAAAGGGTCTATAGACCTTTTTCGCAAGGGCGCCGCCTTCTTGAAATATCGTCACATTTAGTATGGGCGAAAACGTTGCTTTGCCGTCGCCACGCCAATATAATGCATTTAGAATATAAGCGTAACCGTCACCCATTTTCGTTTTGTCTCCCCTGTATTCTTTTACTATTTGCAACTTAAAAGTGGCCATGACACGTCACATTGTACTGAACGTGAGAAACGTGGCAGTTTAACCACGTCTATTAGTTACGTCATCCAGAGCATGGAGCGAAAGAATGGTAGCGTAAATTGCGAAGTGCTTCACCATTCTGCAAACGGAGTTTACAAAACGTCGGGACTCACATCGGGTGGAGTGAAGACATCATAACGGTCCGCGTTCTCGTCCATCAAAGAGGCGGTGTCTCGTGCCATCTGGCGGAGGTAGTCAAGAACTCCGATCACATCCTCGCCGTCTTCGGAGTGGCCTCCCCTGCCCGTTTCGTTGGAGTCGTCCTTATCGCCCTGTGATAATCAGAAACGCGCAGTTTGTTATATCAGTGTTTCTATTCGATCATTCATACGGAATGAGGACAATTACTGCATGGCGTCCAATATTGTCATCATCACGATGTAGACGGTTAGATCGAGAAAATTGAACCCGGTGTTTCGGCCCGAATAAATAAACTACTCAGCACAGAAAGCTAAAACTGGGTGAGAATGTGACGCACGCAGTGGTGATAAAATGCAAAAGTTTGAGTACATGACGTAACATGAATAAAGAGGTACAAAAAATTACCTGAGCCGACGTCCACCTCAGCCTAATATTTATCAAACAAAATTTTGAGAGTAAGAACGCCCGTAGGACTTATTTCATTAAAAAAAACCTTACCAGTTAGAAAGACAATAGTCTTTTTTAGCTGACAATTTGTTTACTGGCACAAATGCTGCAGGCGCCCATAATTTCACATTTGCGGTTTGATGAATGTTAGGCTTAGGTGGACGTCGGCTTATGGGCAACCTGCAATGCTGTTTGGTTTGGCACTATCTAGCGACTGAAGCAAGAAACATTCGGTATGCCTGGGAGTGGCGGATACATTGTTCAAACGTGAGCTATTACTCTGGTGGCGCTGCTTAGCCTAGCGCAATGTTACTCAATCAACTCAATTGGCAATCTCCCACGGAGAGTGTGATCCGTTCTCGCACCCCTTAGCCGGGCTAACGCTGTTCGAAGCGCCAACCTTCTTGCTCACTGCGGCGCGTCTTGCAACAGCAGTTCAAAACACGGCCGCAGCGGGCGAGAAGGAGGACGCTTCAAACAGCATTTCGGGATCTAGGGGTTATCAGCGGAAACTGACGTGTGTCAGCGCGTGTCTTAGAAGGAATCCCGCTATCCGTGGGAGTTGGCCAACTGAGTTCATCGAGTAACTTTGGTCTAGTGTTTGAAGCAAGAAATACTGGGTAGGCCAGGAAACCGTGATCGCATAGCATGCCAGTACGGCGGAAGCTACGGCCCTGAGGGGCTAATCGGAACGTGAATACGTATCACCGGAGTACGCTTTTACCGCGAGGAAGTACCAGGCCTTTCGCTGCGTCATGCTCTAATGTGTGTGCGTTGCGCTCGTAATACGTAGCGGATATCGAAGCCGTCGGCACGCAATGTGGGGCCTATCGTTCACCCTTCGCCAAGTCACAACAAGACAGGGTTAACCGTGGGCGCTCACTCTTGCTGGCGCCGCCTGGCTGTTGCCGGCTGGCTATATAGAGAATATATATATATATATATATATATATATATATATATATATATATATATATATATATATATATATATATATATATATATATATATATTTTACAGCGAAGTTGTTAAGGGCTACTTTCCCCAGGATCGTATCCGATACCAAACAAATGCCGATAAAACACTCTGGTTGCCGCCGTCGCTCGTAGATGGCGGTAGCTGTCCAGAGTATTCCCGCTAAATTTAGCGGGGAAACTGAATTGGTGTTGAGGTCATGTGACGTCAGTTTTTCCGCTAAATTTAGTGGGAAACCTGAATTGGTATTGAGGTCACGTGGTGTCAATTTTCCCGCTAAGTTTAGTGGGGTACTGTGACGTCATGTGACGTCACAGGCCACGGCTTCACGAGATGCAGCTTCACAAAATTCAGAGAAACTAGCCAAAAACGTATCACGTTGAAACAAGCACCGCGCGAGTTGCATTATGGGGCTCCCACCGTACACTCCTAGTCCTACCCCCAAACAAAACAAAAAAAAATCCAATATATAGTGCATATATTTATATATATTCTTTCTTGAATATATATATATATATATATCGAATTCTACCACAGTATATCAGAAAGTCAAGATACCTCAAGAGCTGCGCTCTAATTTCCCATTACAGAGAAGCGTGAACGTCCATAATTTTTTTTGACAAATCCAGCACTCCAAGTGGTTTATCAGGAACACGCCACAAGTCAGCGCGAGTTTGGTCATTTCGCTTGCTGCGCTGTGTCTGTACCATACCGCGTACACGGCTCCGCCAATGCACGAAGTAGCATCCCCCACTGACCTGATAGCGCCTCTTGGCGGCTCTCGCCTTGAGCGCTTCCTTGAGGGCGGACAGAGATGCAGCGGCGGCCTCGGTATCAGCAGTGTCGTCACGTTCGCCCACAACCTCGCCGGACGAGAGCTGGGGGCTTTGAGCGGCCGGAATCTCCAGAGGAGGAAAGAAGACCTCGTCCGCAAACGTGGGAGGCACGCCTTCTCCGAGGGCCATGTTCGGCGTAAACCTGGGGAGAAAAGGTGGTAAGGCCACGCGTTAGTTTGACGTGCACTGTGCTCGAGAACCGTTCCACGCCGTGAGTTTCACGCGTTCCAAGGGTCTCATCTTAAACCAGTTTGAACTTGCTTGCTTTCTTCGGTGGCGCGAGCTCTTTCTGAGTGAGTAGCGGAAGAGCTGAATATGAAACAGTGGTAGAAACGACTGTCCCGGACCCGAAGACAAACTTGCAGAGCACTCGTCGGTTCGAATTTTCGTAAAGATGCGCCCATCTTAGTTGTGGGACAAAGAACAAACGCCCAAGCTCCGTGTTGGCGCGTGACCTCCGGCATGGTGACGACGCGAAGCTTTGATCAAGTGCGTTCGACGGTCTACAGTTCGAAGGGCTGCGGATAAACCAAAAACAATTCAACAAACGGTCTATGGAATGTTAACGGGTAATTTTGGAATGTGGATAGAGTTTACCGAAATTGTGACAACCACTCAGTGAAACCACTTGATTTCTGTAAAAAAGGGTGATTGCCTGGGAGTAAACAAAATGCCATTAGGGATTTCTGATTATTTAGTGACGTTTCAATGGCTCGGTGGTTTCTACTATTTACAGATATTTTATGACATTAGCTCATATGTTCGTGTCTGCTTATACCAGGTTGTTTGCTTGGAAACTTCAAAGTATGGAGTCGTTGGTAACGGTGTGCCCTATTGGATAATTTTCAGGACTTGATTTCTTAACTCGCCGCCGGCGCTTCACGTGTTCACACTGATGTACCTTCACCGTCTTGCAACGGCAAAAACGAGCTTTAATAAAAGCAATTACACACAACTAAAGCTGTTGTGTTTAGATCAAAGTGACTGAAGGCGATCGATAGTATCAAGACCTAGTCTTGTTATATTTAATGCCCTTGAAACAAAACTGTTACACGCTTCAGAAATAACATCTAATTCTTGACGCATACAATCTACTATAGAACACAAACACACGACAAATATTGTTGTTTCGTGCCACTTACTCTCATTAAATTACTCATTTAAAAAGGGGAAGGCGGTGTGGTCAGGCGATTTGATATTTAATACGTTGGTGGCCTCATTGGTTGAACATAATAAAAATATAATCGCGGATGATAAAGGACAAAGGAGGACATGACAAGCGCGGTTGGTATATTAGCGCTTGTCCGGTCCTTTCCTTCCTTGTCTTTTGTACTTTGCGCCAATATTTTCATGAATTGATACTTTCTGACTACCCAAAGGCTATACACTCACCACCCGTCAATCAGTTTTGATGTTATGTTATGTACATGGCTTCTAAACGCCAGGACTGTGCTAGCAAATAGCATTCCACGCTGACTGCAAATATGTTTCCAGAAGCAAATCCATAATGCAACGGAATGATCTGAGTCCCGCATCAAAATGTGAGTGGCAGGTGGAGAAATTATAACTTTCTTGTTTATTTGGAAGAATAAATAAAGAAACTAACGTTATTAATTCTTATGTTATGTATTTGTACAGGCTGAAAATTAAAAAACAAAAAGTAATATGACTAGAAATGACGAATGGAGGAGATGTTACCGGTACCCAAGGGATTGAATATCATTACTCGCCACTCTGAGGGAGTATTATATACTTGCGTTTTGATTAGATCCTCCCAGCACGACAGATATAAACAGAGTTACTCGTACATTGAGGTATCTTTCAACCCTACTTTATCCCTATCGTGCAGGCCGGCTACGGTTCGATAGGAATGAATAAAATTCGTGCGCTTGTATCACCCGTAAACCTTTACAAATGCATAGCAATTATATATTAGGTATTGAGTGAAGTGTAAATATAATTTAGGGTTTACAAATTACCAGTTGGGAAGAATAACTGCGCGTTCCTCAGCAAGCTAAAAAAAAAGTGTATCAAAAGCATCAAACAAACAAAAAATAACAAAATAACGTTATCTTTTAAGAAATATTGTATAACCCTCCTTATATGACTTTCAGTAAAGACCCACAATATTGTTAAATAAGAAGAAAAAAAACTGCTCGCATGCACCTCCTTTATAGTGGATTTGGGTGTGTGCTCTAAAACTACGAATGAAAATCTCAATAAATATGGGTATTTGAGGTAGTGCTTTGTTTGTTTTGCACATTTGCACATTTGCACTTTTGTCGAAGTCGTGTGTGCGCACGGCTGGAGTGCGTTTCAGTTAAATATTTGGAGATACACTTTTTTAACTGAAAGGGGCAAACAGCGGCAGCTAAGTGTGAAGTGTTTCTAGGCAGTACCGTCTTCGATGGTAGCATTTCTGGAGTCGGCTCTTGTTGGTTGTCTAAAAAAATTATTCAAATCAAGTCAAGTCACAATGTGTTTTTATTTGTAAACAAAGATGTTAGATAATTACACTTATTCAGACGGGGGTCCCAAAGTTTTCAAAGAAAACTGTTGAAGTTTGTTGGTAATAAAGGGTTAGTCAGGGATCAAGTTGGCACCATTACATAAAAACAAATAACAAAATTGGAGAAAAAAATAAAAAAATACGAAACATGATTGCGGTATGTACATAATCAAAATATAAAATCAACTGAAAAGAGAGAGAAGAAAAGCTAGAAAGTTTTTAGAAAATCGAACCGATCCAGATAATAGATTACCTAGATCATGTGAAGCCGGCTAAAATCGTAGAAGGTTTCTACACCTCCTGGCCAACGGCGAATACAACAGTTCCAGTTGATAATGTTTTCAACAAAAAATAGTAGAAAATCAACCACGTAGGACAGCACTCTAAGCTAATAATGCTTTAGAGCATATTAAAAAATCCTAACTTAAGACCATTCCGATACGTGACTTTTAGCTGGGGCTATTCTTTTCGGAGTGTTTAAAGTACGCCTTTTGTTTATTCTTAAAAGCGACGAACATGCACCCATTGGGCTGTGCGGCTCTAAACTTTAGAATTTTATATCGCCATGCATGCTGTGACTGAATTACTTTCATTTAAACAATATTGACAGTCTGCATGACTCTAGTCCAACTGTAAGCCAACTGATCAAACCGACATCACAACCAGCCCAATCCAACCAATCAAAAACAAAACTTCAACCTTTCATTGAAAAAAAGAAACAAAAAGGCCGAGACAAACAACAGAAAGTACTACAAAGAAGAACAAGGGCGGAAGACGAAATCAAAGTCGAAGCCAGCCCAGCCAGGAACGAAGCCCTAACCGAAGCCGGAACGAATCCAATAGAGGGCTGGGGGGGGATGAGGGAAAGACACCCGTCGGCTTGGGTATCCTCCGGGAAAATTGCCTTTCCTGGTGCGGGGAGGTCTCAAATGTCGAGCGTCTCCCGCTCTGCTCGTTTCCTGTTGCCGCGTCGTCTGCGTGAAAAGCAAGCAGCAACCCAGCCAGCGAGCAAGGAGGTCCCCCCCTTCCGAAAGGAGAGTGGTGGCCAGCAGAGGAAGCATCTAATTCGGCTCCGAGGAATTCGCGAGATTAAAGGGACAACGTTTGCTCAGGCACGCTCCGGGGACGTGAATCCTCCCCCTCCTCCCCTTTACCGCCGACGTCGTCTCGAGGAGTCGGTTTTCCGCCGGACAACGGACCAACGACACTGCCACTATACCTTTTGCTGTCTCCCTGCTGCTCTCCTCAATTCTGCCCGAATCTGTTATTCTGTGCGCAGCGACTCTTTCTCCGCTCACGCGTTCTGATTGTGTGTCTATCCACCGTTCTTGCAAATGCTTATTCGTAAAATACAAAAAAAAAAATTGCTACATATTTCTTATATCATTAATGTCCTGTAATGCATGGAATGCACTATTTGGAAAATGATAGTTAGAGCTGCGAAATGTCGGAACGGACTGACGGGCGGACAATATCCAAAAAAAAAAAACACAAAAAACTTTATTAAGAAAAGAAAAAAAACCTTCATAGGTTTCTGAAAGGCTTCCTTGTGCTCGTGCGGGTCGTTCCACTACGCGATATTGAGAGATTAAGAAACGGAGGTCCTGGCTTGCAATGTCCATACCTCTTGCTTCGACGCTCGCAGCGGCCAATGCCGCAATCTTATTATTGACTGCGGACCGATAATTAAATACACGGTGACTCGACACGCCCCGCTTTTCTTAACCTCTCCATGACAAGAGAGAGGTTTTGTTTGTTTGTCTTTGTCCCGAAAGAGCCAACTAGTTTCACTAAATAAAGCTACGCTAGAGCCAACGTATCCGAAAAATTAGCTCTTTTAGGTTACGTACTGAGACCAGCAAGAGGATGAACGGCGGCGAAAAAGTTAGTTCATGTAGTTGGGGAGCGTATGAACTTCAAGAGCTGAAGGATGACTCCCACGCAGTGGCATCGATTCGTGGCGTTTTCCAGCAGGAATCTGACAACACCGAATCGATGCGAGCGTAGTGTGAATGGATTACTTTAATCTTAAAAGAGAGTAGGCGTCTGTCCTTTGCTTGTGTTTTTTTTCTTCTTCTTCCATATTGAAGTAATCTGGCAAGCGTCTGGACCGCGCTTCTAAAATATAAACTACTTACTGGTCTGAAAACTTTGAGGTTTCCACCCTACAAACTTTAGTCGCCACAAGCGGTACTTATTCTCGTAAAGTTACAAAATGAGACATTAAAACAAATCGTGAAACACGTTCATAACTTTTCAAGCAATGTTTCTTAGACATGCACTCGGCGTTGTAATTCATCCTTTTTCATATAATATCTAAGGCTCACTACAAGCGGTGCTTATTCCCGTAGGGCTAAAACAGAGAAGAAAATGAGACGTCAAAAAGAAATCGTGACACACTTTGATAACTTTTAAAGCAATCTTAAAGCCTTCACGCGGAATTTTGATTTTAGGTAATTAATCCTGATTATTATGATATCGAGGTCTCACGTGTAGATGGCGCGTCTAATCGTCCATCTTTTTAACGGGTCTCCGGGTTTCACAAAAAAGTAGACGCATCCAGCAACTCTCCTTACGGTGACGTCTCCGAACCCTCGCCCGTAACGTGATGAAAAAATTCCGGACCGGGTAATCTAAAAACGATGGACTGAACCAATTGCAGTCCTGTGCATGGCTTTCCTAGCAGAGGAGAAAGATATGGTTGACGATGCACCCGGATTACAACGCATTGAAACAAGCACTAGCTATGAAATCAAACGTAGCAATACCGTCGTCAAAAACAAAATAAAAAAGGTAATACATTCCAGCAATCCGAATGCTAAGCACATATACACCCCATTTAAATTGCGTACCACATAAACTTTACTATGTAAAAAAATGTTATCGTAAAAAGCATTCTAAATTCTGAAGCTTGGTCAACTTCCTACATGGAAGTATGTTCTTACAAACCTTTACTTCATTACAAAAAAAAAAGGCGCGAGAACGGCAATTTAAAGGTACAATATGTTGCATTCGTGTTTACCCAAAAGACAGTTCCTCTCTCTCAAAATATAAATCTTTGTGTCACCAATCTTAAGGAAGATGTCGGCCATTGCAGCACCAATGGGCGCTACTCTGGCCAAATCTAAAGTTCTGAACGGGTATCGTGGCGTCGACTTTGCACGACAGGCACGCTGGCATAGTGTCCGGTGTGCATCTATTCACGTCATCAGGCGTCCTCCTTGAAGCAGCGCAACTCCGGGCATTGGCGAGATAAAGTGGTGGAGTCCACCCCTCGATATAACTGGTTTAACAGACAGTCCATGCCATTGAGTGCATTTAATATTACTACCATTCAATACATAGGCGACCCCTCTAAACCTTGATTCGTGCTTCTGATTCTTTAATATCGCTCCTCGCCTCTTATTTCCTTGCCTAATTTAGTCGTCTTTCTTGAAAATAAGCAGTACAGGGAGTCGTCACAAAACGCTGCGATCACATTCAATATTTTCTAACTCATGCAACCATAAGAGCAAATTGCAACAAGCTTGTAAGATCAAGGGAGAGGATTTACCAAAACCACACAATGCGCTTCTGGAGCTGCTAAAAATTAGTGAGTCATTAAATTTAAGAACAACACATTATTTTCAAATGTGCAGTGATGCTTTGCAAAAAAATCATTGCCTTATAATGCCGCATCGAGCAGTCCTGAGTGTGATATGTTATTTTGGTACGACGATATGCTAAGAGGTGAACGGGCAGTCGACAAGGTGCGGTGATTTTAACCCTACACTCTCAGAAAAAAAGGGTGTATTATTACGCCCTTTGTCCCATATAATACACCCCAAAACTTCAATTCAACGTACAGCGCCCTATAGTCGAACAGACGGCCTAAAATCACTGGTCACTGGTCATGAGCACTGGCCAGTCGCCGATGCGTTGCATCATCTCAAAATGAAGAGGTTAGATATCTTCTCTTCTTGGGGGAATCAATATTTTAAAGGCATGTTTCATGGACGGTCCCTGATGTGTCCATCATACATGCTTGTTGTCACAACTGATGAATGAATAAATGGATGGATGCGGCTCTCAACCGGAAGGAGGCACTGCTCAAAAAAGTAAAACTCTTCTCCAGCCCAAGTTCATTTACATTTAATTAAGCTTTACTTTTCATTGGGAAGTGTGTGGGTGTTTGTGTGTGTGTGTGGGGGGGGTTGTTGTACGCCTTTTTCTTTCACGCATGCGGGTAGACTGGACACTTTCCTGGCGTTCTTTATTCTGCCAGTGACTTTCCGCAGCACCACCTGAGTGCCGGTTGATTTAATGCTATGACTTATATAGCTGATACATAATCATTAAATGCCTCGAAAAATTAATATAACCATGGGGCTCACGCACATAAGGTGTAGTGTTTGTAAATGTGTTCCCTTACTTGATAAATGCTATGTCGTCAGGACTGAGGTGATCCAGCTCCATGGCTATCTCGTCAGACTGAAAAAGAAAGATATAAACTTGGGTCAGCTTACTCCTTTAGATTTTATTACACCGTTTTGTCTGAGACACGGCAGACTGGATGTCTCAAGAATCGGATACTGCACTTTCAACCTTCGCCCCCAGTCCTCATTAAAACGAATCGAGGTGTTAACACGTCAGGAACTCAAACTCGCAGCCACCGACACAGAACAACAGCTGCAACTTACGACGATGGGCAGCGTACTCCGCAGCGTGCGGGCACAGAAACCCGGGTCGTACAGGCGCCTGTGGCGAATAGAAGCGAGCGCCGATCGGACCACGCACTGGCTGTACACGTGTCGCCAGCGGTAGCCCTGGGCCCACAGGCGCTCCAACTCGGACTCGAGGAGCTTGGCGTCACCGAGCTCCAGCATGGGCCGCCACAGGTCTTTCTCCAGGTGGGTCGCACTCTCACACCGCCCGAACAGGCCGTCTGTCGAACGGGGACAAAATAGAACAAAGGCGCCAGTCACGAAAAACACGCTGCCACGATCGCCTTCAGCATCCTGAGGCGTGAGAGAGGTGCGAGCAACCAATGGGTCGCCCCTCGCCGCCGGGCGACGTGCCATAGCGACCGCCTCTGACGATGCGACGTGGTCGAAAGTCGCGCAGCCACGTTACTGCGTCAGCAATGATCGCGCCGCTCAGCGACGCGACACAAGCGCGGCTTTTTATCATACGTGTTTCACGTTTGATCCCAGTTGGTCATAAAGCGAGACTTGGACAGTTCTGCTCGAACACATCAGAAAATTGATTTGCCTATTGAGACGTGTGCGTTTGCTGTGTTCGCCGCAATAGCAGCCCCCTTGCAAACAACACATGTTTCTCCTTAAATCGCTAACACACTGCAATATGGCGGGAAAATTAAATACCTCACACAGTTTGGCATGCCAATAGTTGCTTGGAAGGGAACATTATTACGTTTTTGTTTTTCAATGGGTTGATTTATTTTGCACATGCCCCTGTGGATTATATACAGCTCTCCCAAGAGAAGTCGGAATATTGGGTAAAAGTCTTGACTATTTCTCGGGTTTCTTAGAACACCTCAATTTTTGTTTCACTTACCTTTTTTTAAGTATTATGCAATTTTAGCATAAGTAATGTTTGAACCATCGATAGGACAGCAACACCATATGTCTTAAGACACGGCTCCCACCAACAGCCTTTAGGACGGCGTCTTACCGTTTGTGCAGTCATATCTCCTCACCTAAGCTACGCATACGGGCCTTAGGACCCAACGTTGAGCCGCATACTCGCGCTAAAACCAAATAGAGTACCGAGTTCGTGTTAAGCGGCTCCGCTCCCTCGCATTCCTTGATCCCTCAGCTGGGGGTCTACACCCGACTCCGAACCCGACCCCAACCACTTCACGCAGCCTTCAAATTGAGTCCGCCAAGCGAGCGCGTCACTGGACCCGCTCGAAGCCCAATTAGACAGTGCGTCCCGATTGGGGAAGAAGCCTAGGGATCTAGGAACGCGACTTCGGAAATCCTTCGCGCAACGCCCTCCGCCCTTATGAAAAAAAAAATCCGCTCGAGTATTGCCGGGACGATGGATCCAGCGTCTACACAGACACACACAAACGCCGGAACGAACTTTCCGCATCGCAGATTTTCACGCCAACTTACCGCGTTCACCCTTCTTACATACCCCTTCCCAAATGGCCTCCTCCTCCTCCCCCTGTTTCCGTGCCGCTCCAACCGAACTTAATTACAGCGCTCGACTAACAATGCGTGGCGCTGGCCTTTAATCCGCCTTTGACCCCGAATCGGTCGGAACTCGGGCGCATCCTCGCTTTGACGAACACAGCGTTCCCCTCGACCCCGCACACGACTCCATCCACCGGCGCGGATTTATTAATTAGCAGCGCCGGGAGAGCGTTCGCACGCGGGACATGGTTTTCGGGGAGGGGGAGAACTATATACGGCTTGGGTGAAACGGGGAAAGGGATGGGAAGAGGGAATCTGGGTTTACTGGGCGTGCCAAGTGAGCGTCTGCGACGTTGTTAGCGCGTGTGCGTGCTAACAACGCGGTTTTGTCTCGTGCGCGAGGGGGCCAAAAAAAAAAAAAGCGCGTTGATTGCCAAGGTTGTAAAATGCGACCTTAACTTGGAAGGGAGCGTACGGAACGCCGGTTTGTAAGGGGAGCGTCGTACACACGTAACCGAATCGACAAAACTGATAAAAATCAAACTCGGAGACGTCCTCTCACTAGGAGGAGAGATTGCGTTCCCTGCCGTGGTTCATTATGAATATGCATTAAAACTTGGTGTATAACTTTTTCGGTGTGCAATTAAAACAATTTCACTCGTGTCAAAAAAAAAAAAACGCCGGATGCCATTTCCCTCCCCCTTAAAAAACAACAACAAAAAAACATGTTTTTCGAGTAAGACTTTGGTCCCCGAATGTCAATGAACGCACACGCAATCGCAGCCTCTAAAACCAGTTACAGCGGCGCCATCATCTGAATGCCGCCTCCTACCAACGCGGTAAAACTTGTCTGGGTTCCAAGATAGGTTTTCAAACAGACCGCGCGACGCGTAATCGCCCCTCGCTTGGCGGCGCTCCGCTCGGGGAACGTTTATTATGATCTTAGGCCTGAGCGTCCACCAATCCTCTATGGTACCCTTAAGGTTTACCCACGTGATCGTCTCTAACTCTTAGCGTCGAACTCCCCAACAGCGCGTACAACTTTGGCCGGCGTTGCCTGAAGTCACTGCATCCTATAGGAAACTAGCACCGTTGTCTTCCCTGCCTGCTAGCCGGACACCAACAGATACCAACATACAGACGATCAAAACATGGCAAGGCGATTGGCTGATCGGGTTTTGTTGCCATGGCAATCGCCATTTCGGTCGTTTTAAATCTTCGAAGCTTCGAATAAGTCGTTCTGAACCAGTCACACCAAGATCGCCATGGAGCGTCATCGGATAAGAAAGCGTTCCTCGCCAATATAAGCGTTTTTGGCACTGTGTATGCAGTCCACTCATCAATCATGCTTATTCGCACAGATTTCTTACAATGACATTGTTCGTCTTGCGAATACAAAAAACAAGAAATTTCGTTTTAATGCAGCCAAGCACCGACGTCGCACGTGGCGGTGGTGTAAAGATGTGTGCTTGTTTCGCCGGCGTGCAGCGTTTTTCTTTAAACCAATTTAAAGTTTTTTTTTTTTGCTTGTTCGTTTTACTGTAAAACTAAACTCCGCGTCGTCGAGCGTTCACTCTCCAGCCCGAATGTAGCGCTAGCGGTCCGAACAACCAGATACCAAAGTTCCAAAACTAACCATTACATCATTCAAAAGCTTTAATCTCAATAGGAAAATGGCGCCCGTTTTCGCCCGTTTTCGGTAACTGTCACCATTCAGCTTTATGTATTCGAGAGCTCCGTCGACCGCAACACTCCCATAAAAAATTCAAGAAAATCATTTATAACTTTTGAATGAGATTAAGTTAGACTGAAACGGTTAGCCCGGGGGGGGGGGGGGGCGGGGGGGGGAGGGGGAGCCTGTAGATAACAAGATATCCATATGCAAAAAAATGTACTGAAGAATCAACCTTTCACTGGAATTTGGATCGGCTGACCAAAAAATAGAGAGATCAAAAAGAAACTGTTCGTCCTATGGACCAAAATGGCGACCATACGGAGAGCTTGGCGCTATTTCCCAGGATCCGGTGACTTTAGCGTGGCTGAGTTCACTTAAGCGGACGACATTCGGAAGACATCATCTGCACTTGTTGGCTTCAGACGCTGCGTTCGCGCATTCGTCCATAAAGAAGACCTTGTCATGATTTTCACGTTCCTTGCTGTGTTACTAGACATTTTACCATTCTTTTTACGTTCTTTCAATTTGTAGTGTGTTGCCAATGTCTCGCTTGTAGACTTCGTTCAATAGAAGCGCGTTGTCTAGCCTGGATATAATCAGTGACATTTCAGTTTTTCGTAAAAAGTTAAGATACCACACAGCAACCATACAGCGTGCGTACTTACCGTGCATCTCTTCCACTGGTCAATTTTATGTTATCTCGACCTTTGATCGGCCATGTTTGTTCGCTTGGTTTTTACTTTTTTATTGTGTGTACCAAAGTGAAGACCACTGTGGTTGTTTTTGGACACATCAAATAAAGATTTGTTATTATTATTAGTGGTAATATTATTCGTTGCCATGATGATGGTCCCCATATTAGACGGAATTTATCGTGCGGAGGGAGAAGGCTGCGTGAAGAAGTCAGGAGTGTACTTGAGCACTTTCGCCGTGCCTTTCGATGGGCGGAACGTGAACAAAAAGAGTTCGAAATAAGAACCTAACAAAGATGACTGATTTTCTCCAGCTCCTAATGTTTTGACGCCCCTCAGGGGAAAAGTATGTTTTCATCTCGCAATGTGAATGCTGCAGATGTAAAGAAGAAAAGCATATTCGGTGGCGAAACGTGAATGCTGCAGATGGCACAAGGACAGTTGTATTTCAGGCCTCTTAGGCGGGGCCATTTTAACGAACATAGCGCCGTCCACTTTCATCCGGGTACTTCGGAGCTCCGGTCCCATTCGGCTGATCGACCGCTATTCGGGACTATTACCCGGTCGGAGTGAGCATTGACTAGTGCACTGTTTTGTTACTGTCGAAAATCGACTTGCCGTTTTTAGTTTTGTTATCTCCTCGAGACTTGATACCATGGAATTTATTTCTCGCATTAGCAAAACGTCAGTGCAGACAACACCTTTCTTTTTTTTTCTTCTCCTTTTTCTTTTAGAAGGCCAAAAGGAGCTGTTTTTGGCGGGAACAGGTCCACTTGTCACAACGAACTTGTCATAGGAAAACTGGATATAGGTGAACTGGTCAAAGAGGTCATCTCGTTCTAGGTGATTCTTTGTAGGGATAGTGGTCACATTGACCTCGTCATGGGAAAGATTGTCAAATGTTTTCAGGTTCACTCGTCACAACAAGTCCAATCGTCTCAACCAACTCGTCAAAGGAAAACTGGTCATAGGTGAACTGGTCAAAGAAGGCATCTCGTTATAGGTGATCCCGTAGTAGGGAGATGGTCGCATTGACCTTCTCGTCATAGGAAATATGGTCAATTGTTTTCAGGTTCACTCGTCACAACCAACTGGTCATAGGAAAACTGGCTATAGGTGAACTGGTCAAAAAGGGCATATCGTTCTAGGTGATCCCGTAGTAGGGACTGTGGTCGCATTCAACTTCTCGTCATAGGAAAGATTGTCAAATGTTTTCAGGTTCACTCGTCACAACAGGTCCAGTCGTCACAACCAACTCGTCAAAGGAAAACTGGTCGTAGGTGAACTGGTCAAAGAGGGCATCTCGTTCTAGGTGATCCCGTAATATCGATAGTGGTCGCACTGACTTTGTCGTGATAGGAAAGACTGTCAAATGTTTTCAGGTTCACTCGTCACAACCAGCTGGTCATAGGAAAACTGGTTATAAATGAACTGGTTAAAGAGGGCATCTTGTTCTAGATGATCCCGTAGGAGGGATTGTGGTCGCATTGACCTTCTCGTCATGGGAAAGATTGTCGAATGTTTTTAGGCTCACTTGTCACAACAAGTCCAGTCGTCACAATCAACTCGTCAAAGGAAAACTGGTCATAGGTGAACTGGTCAAAAAGGGCATCTCGTTCTAGGTGATCCAGTATTAGGAACAGTGGTCGCAATGACCTTGTTAGAGGAAAGATTGTCAAATATTTTCGGGTTCACTCGTCACAACAAACCCACTCGTCACAACCATTTCGTCAAAGGAAAATTGGTCATAGGTGAAATGGTCAAGGAGGGCACCTCATTCTAGGTGATCCTGTAGTAGGGATAGTGGTCACATTGACCTTCTCGTCCTAGGAAAGATTGTCAAATGTTTTCAGGTTCACTCGTCACAACAGGTCCCCTCGTCACAACCAACTCGTCAAAGGAAAACTGGTCATAGGTGAACTGGTCAAAGAGGGCATCTCGTTCTAAATGATCCCCGGACAGTGGTCGCATTGACCTTCACGTCATAGGAAATATGGTCAAATGTTTCCAGGTTCACTGATCACAACAGCTCCACTCGTCACAACCAACTCGTCAAAGGAAAACTTCGTCATATGTGAACTGGTCAAAAGGGCATCTCGGTCTAAGTGATCCCGTAGCAATGATAGTAATCGCATGGACCTTCTCGTCATAGGAGAGATTGTCAAATGTTTTCAGGTTCACTCGTCACAACAGGTCCAGTCGTCCCAACCAATTCGTCAAAAGAAAACTGGTCACAGGTCAAAGATGGTGTCTCGTTCTAGGTGATCCTGTAGTAGGGATAGTGGTCGCATTGACCTTCTTGTCCTAGGAAAGACTGTCAAATGCTTTCAGGTTCACTCGTCACAACAGGTCCACTCGTCACAGTCAACTCTCCAAAGGAAAACTGGTCATAGGTGAACTGGTCAAAGAAAGCATCTCGTTCTAGGTGATCCTGTAGTAGGGAGATTGGTCGCATTGACCTTCTCGTCATAGGAAATATGGTCAAATGTTTTCAGGTTCACTCCTCACAACCAACTGGTCATAGCAAAACTGGTTATATGTGAACTGGTCAAAGAGGGCATCTCGTTCTAGGTGATCCTGCAGGAGGGATTGTGGTCGCATTGACAGTCTCATCATAGGAAAGATTATCAAATGTTTTCAGGTTCACTTGTCGCAACAGGTCCAGTCGTCACGACCAACTCGTCAAAGGAAAACTGGTCATAGGTGAACTGGTCAAAGAGGGCATCTCGTTCCAGGTGATCCCGTAATAGGGATAGTAGTCGCAAGGACCTCGTTATAAGAAAGATTGTCAAATATTTTCAGGTTCACTCATCACAACAGGTCAACTCGTCACAACCAACTCGTCAAAGGAAAACTGGTCATAGGTGAACTGGTCAAAGAAGGCATCTCGTTCTAGGGGATCCCGTAGTAGGGAGAGTGGTCGCATTGACCTTCTCGTTATAGGAAAGATTGTCAAATGTTTCCAGGTTCACTCGTCACAACAGGTCAACTCGTTACAACCAACTCGTCAAATGAAAACTGGTCATAGGTGAACTAATCAAAAAGGGCATCTCGTTCTAGGTGATCCAGTAGTAGGGAGAGTGGTCGCATTGACGTTCTCGTCATGGGAAAGATTGTCAATTGTCTTCAGTTTCACTCGTCGCAACACGTCCACTCGTCACAACCAACTCGTCAAAGGAAAACTGTCAAAGAGGGCATCTCGTTCTAGGTGATCCTGTAGTAGAGATAGTGGTTGCATTGACCTTCTCGTCATAGGTAAAAGGGCATATCGTTCTAGGTGATCCTGTAGTAGGGATAGTGGCCGCATTGACCTCGTCATAGGAAATATAGTCAAATGTTTTCAGTTCGTTGGTCACATTTCTTACTTCTTTTCATTTTGTTCGCTTGACAGTCTTCCATCCCACAAGGGAGTCTTATCTTTCGCTATGACCTCTCTGTTCCATTGTAAGCACTCTTCAGAGTCCCTTTTAAAAGGCAGAGTTTTTAAGGAGGTGTCAAGGTTCAAAAAAAGAAATGTTTTTCTTGAACTGATTAACGCGAGCCTGTTTTAAAGTCGATAGTCGATACTTAAATTTGAAAGAGTAAAAACACAAAGTACGAGGACAAGACAATAACACACTTACATTAAGCAAAGACGTCTGATTATGTAAACAAAATTCTCGCTGTTCCCGAGATTACCCTGATAAGGGGAGTTGGAAATGTAGAGGGGGTGAACGAGGGGGCAAGGGCGGAGGATTGATGATTGTCCAATGTCTATGAGGATCCATGACTGTCCGATTTTCACGGGAATTTGCACATTCTTTCAAATTCCGGCCTGAGAAATTTCACTTCACGTCTCGATGGAGTTAAGGATGCCGATGAGACGTTCTTTTTTGCGTTCTCGATGAGGAATGACTCGGTGATTTTGCGTCCATAGCGGTCTCGGTGTCACACATCTATCTCCGTACCCGCGAAGTCAGGTGCGTACCCCAAGCACTTATTTGCGTGAACTTTCGTGTTTTATTCTTTCATTTTTAAGAATGTTTTTCTTTCTTTTTCTTTTTTCTTTTTCTTTTTTCTTTTTACTGGTTCAAATCTGAGAAATCGAGATTCACATTTTGTAGAAGGCCGATCCGTTTTCTACGTGTTATAATTTGTAACAAGTAGAGAAACGAATATGACCTTTAGTAAATTACGCAATTGAAGCCTTGGAGGCGCATCCTGCGACAAACAAATTTTAACGAAATCGACAAAGGTCCAGTTCTCCGCCGTTACGAGTTCCCCGTGCACGACATGGCCTATGACGATATGACCGCTGTGACCAGTTGGCTGTGACGAGTTGGCTTGTGACGAGTTCTCCCAAACCCGTTTTTGCCGATGCGGCTGGGGTGGCCGAAGCCACTGGCACATTGTTTTCGTCAACATGCATACTTCCTGGTTGCTTTTTCTTTTTTTTCGGAAACGGGAGATTTGATGTTTATTGTTTTCTTTTTGCCTCTTCGGTTTTCATGGGTCCATCTCTCTCTTCCTTACCCCCGCGCTACCATTGAGTGGAAGTTCTAGCAGCGTTGTCCCTGTTGATTTAGGATGAAACCGTGATATTTTGAAATTCGAGGTTTTCTTGAGTATTTTATCTTCAGGCAGTGCTTCGTTCTGTTTGAGGGGCTGAATAAGAATGTGACTCGTGAACATAAAATGTGGCCGTGTTTGTAGCTTTGTGCTTGTGTTTTTGTGCTGTTCCTTCCCACGCTCCAGAGTTACAACGTCTGTTCTCAAGTAGCCCTATTGCAGAAGCATTTGCTTCGACTTCATTTATGCGGGTGTTGCTCTATATTTCTGTAAATTATGCCGACATACCGAAGCAAAAATGGCAAATTAACAATAAAAAAAAGCTCTGAAAATGATCCAAGGGTACGTGTCTAACGCTTCAAAATAGGTGGCTTTTTGCTTCCTTCGAAGCGTCACCTGCTAATTACTGTCCGAGAAGATATACAGCCAATAAACTATCGACCTAGCTGCCGCGCAACTGTTTAGTTCAAGACTAATACTGCACTCGGTTTTCATTTCTGCCTTAGTTCGGCGTAAGTGTCGTGGGTATGAGGCTTACAACGATTGGCCGAAAGCTAAAAAAGAAGAAAAAAATGCAAGTAGATGCGATTTTTAATATTTTTTGACAGTGAAAAGTCTTTTAGTTTTAAATTCGGCAGCTACCGGCGTTGCAGGACTGGATCTACCTGCAACGCCGGTAGCTGTTGAATTCGACACGGAACTGCTTGAGAATTCTTTTAGTTATTTTCACGAGTAATGACAGCGCAATGCAGTTCGGCCAATTCCGTTCAAGAGCATGACAGAGTGCGCAAGACCGGCCGTTAAGTTTGTAAAACGGCGCGCAATATTGCCGTAAAGGCTTGCATCCTTACGCAGTGCACCTGCTAACCCGGCCGTTCCTAACAGTCCCTTCGGGGAGCAGACGACGTTTCGAGGGTAAGGGTAAGAGTTGAGCTCTGGTTCGATGGGAGTCTCTTCTCTCTCTCTCTTCTCTCTCTCTCTCTCTCTCTAGTAGAATGGTCTATATACCTTTTTTTTTTTTAAGCGGCGGAAGGAGGCGCCGTTGGCAATTTACGTCCCAGCAAACTTCCGGTTAAGGGAGATGACAAACAATCCCCATTATAGCACCGCTTCTTGTAACGAGTATTTTATGACACGTTCTTCACGTGGTTAGCGAAACCGACCGGTTGGGGAGATTTGTGAATACCCCTGTAAGACGGCTGATCCCCCCTCATATGTTGAATAGCACAACACAAGGACTTTGTAAATCCTCAACTTCGTGATTTCCGTAGAACTTCATCGACCCGGGAATTTCAACATTTTCTTTTCGATTTTCGACAATTTCGACAATTTCTTAGCCTTTGTATTGGTGCGTACTTGTTTCAATAAAGATCAAACTTGGCACACGTGAGGCTCACAACAAAAAGATTGCACTATACGTCGAACTATAAACAACTTAGAGCCGTCAGATACATAAAAGTAGCCGGGTCGAACAATGCGCACAAGGACGCAAGGCCCCACATCGAAACACCGTGAATCAATGTGCATGCCAGTTCCCAAAGCGTCGAATGACTTTATACTACCATATCAAATCGCTTCTATCGTTGTTGTTTTTCCTTCCTGTTCTTGGTCGTGTTTTTAGACCCTGGTTGCGCTAAATTTATTCACACTTGTAGGTTCTTTTATTCTTTACCTAGAGGACACGAGAGGCTCCTGTAAAGCTTCTTTTCCCATACTAAAAGCGAAGCGACGGACCCGTTTATACTGAATATTAACTTAGAGGAGGAAGCAGCGACACTGGATGCCTTGAATAGGTAAGTGTCACGTTTGCCATTTCCCCGGAAGCTCAACGAAAGCGTGCATTCACAACCACAACTTACTTTCTGAACATTACGCGAAAATCATGAGTCGTATGGGAGAACTGAACTGAATGGCCTTTCTAGCAGGCTTTACCTTTACCGGCCTTTCCGCTCAAAATGAAGGACTCACCAGCCATACTTTCATACAAACTCATACAAAAAAAGAAAAAAACAAGCCGGCCAAAGATTAGAAATGTTACCTTTCAAAATGTACAGCACTAAGGTCTTTAAAAAAAATACATTACTCGTGTGAAGAGGCCCACGCTATTCGCGTAATTTCGCCTGCTCTTGTTGTTTCCTAAACTTCAAGAGCCGCTCAACTTGTAGTACTTCTCTGAAAAGGGAGCAGCGGTTGTTTTCGAGTTAGGGGTTCTATGACATCCAGCGCGCTTTTCGAGCACGCTGGAGTGGCGCTTTTGAGGCTTCGTAGGCTCTGCATCGAAAGGAGGCCGACTGAGGTGATTCCTTTTCGCTGGTTTCCACCTCGTTGAACATAAGAGAACGATCATGGCCATTGCAAACCTATAGCGCACGCAGTGACTGGGTCGCGGAGTGAGATACGGGGGCCGAAACCTACAACCCAAGCCAGGAACTGCAATTGTTGTATGTGGAAACGATGGGACTGACAAGACTCTTCACCCCACGAATACTGAATTTATTGCAGCAGTACATTTCTGCGTGCCACTCAAGTTTCCTCTGTGGGTGGAAATACTTCGTTATTAACTGCGTCAACGTCGTCGTCGACATTGGTTTAAAAAGTATTATACATATTCTAGTTGTTGACGAAGTCTGATACGGCTTTCACAATGCGCCGCCATTTGGTACAAGGCGATACGAGAAAATCAGCAGTCAGTTTATGCGATTAAATAGGCAGGAAACAATTTGTACAAACCTAATACATACGTGACCAGATAAAGAATTTCATCTCAGATTTAGGGAACGCTTTAAGCTTACAAACGCTGGGCTGTTATCAGAAGCGGAAATACCTCGTTAGCGCGGAGAAAACTAATTGGGCACGTTTAAATACTTAGGCATTCGGATGTAACTACACTGGAATGAACCCAATCTACTGCGGAAACGCTCGAACCAGGACAAACACAATGCCAGTCCATCGGTCCTCCAAACTTGAAAACTGCGCAACAATTTTTTTTTATGGCAATAGTCATGAGGCCAGCTACATTTTCATCCGGCGCCCTTAACGATCTACAGTCAACACAGCAACCTAGCATCACGCACAAGTTACCTCAGTTACAAAGGTAGTTTGGGCTTCGAGGTTATAGACCTTTATTACCGAAGTAACCTCTGTGTGAGTAGATGCATGCCGCGCAGGTACTGCGCCTGAGGATGAGCGTTCTACTCACCATCGAAGCAAAACTCGTCCTCTTCACATAGAGTTTGTACAAAGGAGCATCCTGTAAAGAGAAACATCAAACAGCAACTTAAAGAGTGAAACAGTTATCGTAGACATAAGCAGAAGTTAATGAACACCCGGAAAACACTGAGACTTCAGAGATACGTGAAGAATTAGCTCTTACGTACCCACGCCTACGCCTACCGAAGCGCAAGGGGATAGTTAAGCAACACATTTAAAGTAATACTATAGGGAACTTGAGGCTGCACTCAATGGGGACTGAAAGAGACCCTCCGATAAACATGTAAATGCATTAGTTGCCTACCTGACCTTAGAATTAAGAAAAGAAATCTGAAATGGACACACCTAAGACAACCTAACTCCTTCTCCAGAAGCAAGACATCACCCTTACCTTGTGACTTGAGATTAAGAATTGTCTAAAAGATGGTCGCTAAAGCTCGTTATTGAACTGCTCTACTATGCCAGAGTGTAAAAGAACTAGATCGCCAGTGTGACTATAAGAAAATGAAAACTCCAATATTAATTATATCTACCGCGAAAAAATCATTTCACCACCTAACAATTGCCTCCCATTACATTATGTGATACCTTGGTGACATTCAGAAACTTCTCTCCAAAAAAATATTGTGAGGAAGAACATATCAAGTAGGCTGGAGTCGTATAAAAATACAATTACCGATCGCATGATCGTGTTAACTGTGTCGCACTCGTTAGAAGTGCACTGCGTCTAAGCAACACTCATATCAACGCTGCCCATCTTGCAGTAAAAGTACCAGGCTTCCCCGATCCTCAACGTCTGATAAGATACCTCTACTTTCTAAGAAGAAACTCGAGCGGAAAGTATATTCCGCGTCACTCCGCAGAATTTTGGGTTTCCGTGCGCCCACCGCGACCCCCGAATACACGTGTAAACCATTGTTCGGCCACATGAACCGGGCCTCGCCATGCATTCAAGACGACCAGTCTCTCCATCGTTGGGGAGCTCGAATTTCACTGCAACTTCAGTCACGAGTCTTACACAACCCACGTAAACCCTAAAATCTCTCCAAATAAAAAAGAAAAAAACGAGGAATTACGTACCGGTTACATTGCTTAAAATACCTAAGCGAGGCAGCTCTTGCTCTCCTGCGTCGCATGACACTCGAGACGACTTCCGTCCGTAAAAGACTCTTTGATGTTTCCTTCTACCTCTTAACGATCACCAGAACTAAAGAAAGGTACACAGGACATAGCGGCTCAAATTTCAGTCCGCGTTTATTTTATTTTTTTCCTCTTTAGAACAAGTTTCTGGTTGAGAAACGAAGACAGAAACAGCCAACTACACAACAGCGGAAAACACAAAATAAAACTAAACGACATTAAATGAAAAACAAAGAAAGCGTGGACGGTCGTTCTTGTACCCACGAGGAGTATCACTTCTCAACGAGAGCTCTGCGCTATATTTCGTTTATACGATGAAGCACAGCGGACGCTACGATTCCTCCTGGCCAATCAAGTGCTGGCGACTTTTACCACGGGACTACACGACAGGCGCGATGCTGTGCCCTTCCCGAATGTCGCGCGTGACACACACACACACAAACACTGTATTACACTGGCTTCGATGGCTAGTCTAGCGTCTCCTGCTGTCCATCGCAAGGTGAAACGTATGTACTTTAAGGGGATAGTCGCCTCGCTCAAAAACTATACCCCTAAGATGATTGTGCGTTGGAATTTACATGCTTGCCGGGCCAATCAATCGCCTCGCTTTCATCACCTTAGCCCGGTCTCTGCGCGTGGGTTTGGGCGGGAGCGCGATCACGTGACGAAAGATCGACGTATGACAGGTGCAACGAGCCCGTAGCTTTTACCGCACCGTCAGGTTGAGCGGAGCGTAGAACAAAACCGGCGAAACGCCGCGAAGGAAGCGCAGTACAGAAGCGCAAGCAGCAGCAAGCAGCCTCCGGCGGGCGCGTTTTCGGGAGACTGCCCGCCGACCGAAAATCATTTCCGAAAGGCAAACAAAGCCGGCTGGCATCAGTTTACGGTCCTCAGTGTAAAGGGCCGTAGCTATAGCGGTCCTTTTGAATGCAAGCCCTGCGCCCCCATTCAAGCCATTGTGAGGCTGCGCGCTCTTCAAAAGAGACGGACTTTGGGACCTGGACATCGAAACCCGATCTTCCGAGCTCCGGTTACCTACCTACCTCCCGGATCCTCCTCGTCCTTCTTCTCTTTTCTGGTTATCCTCTCCTCCATCCCTTCCTTCTCGGCTTGGTTTCTCTCTCTCACTTCCTTTAACGCAGGCTCGGAAAAAGGTTAGCGCTTCCTTTGAAACTCCTTCCCCTTCAATCCGGGAAGGCGGACGGTGAGGAAAATGCATTAAAGCAAGCGAGCAATGTAACGTAGTAGTGCTCTGGGTAATTAGATACATCATGAAAAACTCCTCTTTCTTTTTTGCTCCTTTTTGCTTTATCGTTTCTTACGTTCAGTTTTTGTTTCGATCCCTCGTGCGCTTTAAGGTCTCGATTTAGATCGGCGTTGTTACTCCCTCCCAGTTAAGAGTTGGTCGTTTAGTTGCTGCAATAACTTTTTTTTTTATGTCGGTCGCCTAAATTCGGGTTTTTTATTATTTTTTTTAAGTTGTTGCTGCGCACATTTCTTCGTCAATGGTATTTACCGCTCGTGGTTGAAAACGCGCGAAACCCAATAGCTGCCCAAGCAACCATCGCACGATCGCATCATCTCAGAAAAAAAATAAAGGCTTACGACGATACTATGATTGGAGTTACACCGTTTCACGTTACGGTGGAGCGCAGCAGACGCTACGAGCCATCGAAGCTGTTTAAAAATGCCGAGCGTCACGTGACCTCAAAGAAGGGCGCAGTGGCGCAGGCTCCGCTCAGTGACGTAATAAGCTTCACAGCGCGGGATTGGCAGGTACGGCTTATAGCGTTTGCTGCGCTCCATTGTAAGGTAGTAAACCCGAGCATAAATTTATTCGCGAGCACCCGATCGGTGGCAAACCGTGGTCCTACCTCTCAAGAACAACAGTTCTGACTAAAAAAATAAAAATAATAATATGTTTGTGTGCGTGAAAAGTCGTGAGTGGATCAATTTGTGACTAATCTTTCATAAATATTCAAAAAGACTAATTGGCGCGAGCATGCTGTAAACCTGACTACATAATTTGACAAAATACACGCAAGGAGAACTTGTTTCTTTTTTTTTCAAATTTAAATATATTTAAAAGAGTTTTGGAATAAACGGCCCGAACGCTATGGGTGCCCCGAACAGCTTTGGTGAGTTGCACTGCGCATGAGCAATGCGCTGCTCCAATTAAGCTGCTCTTGTTTACCCAAAGTGTTGGGACACCCTATTATAAGACAATTTAAGTGACCTAACAAATCGAATAATAACAACAAAACACAACGGAGTTCAGCCCAAATTTACAACGCTACATTGTGGCAAAAATTAAAAAAAGGCAACTTTAGTCGCTGACAGCCACAACACTGCAATAGGAGCCTGCTTTGACAAAGGCTCGAGGCACACCTAAGCACTTCTTATGAGTTGTGAATCCGAAAGCATGCATGCCGTTCCTTCGCTGCCTTATTTCGTCTGCGGCGTTCTTGCGTCGACGGTCCAGCGCGCCTGCTCTCCTCGCCGCGCTGACCTTGGGCGTGGAGCGGTGGAGCCACTGCCTCGCGGACACGCAGCGCCATGGGGTGGCGCCAATTGAAACTGACGTGCGGCGGCTTCATATCACCGCCGTTTTGCGTGGCTTTCTGCGTGGTTTCAACGCTGGGATGCCTCAGATCGCGGCTTCGGGAAATTTATCTGCCGTTTGGCGCAGCTGATGACGTCGGCTCTCTCCATGGGACAGTTAATGCTTTCGCATTCAAAAGTGGCTCCAATCCGTACTCGAGAACCAAACTAAACGCGATCGCAACGACGCCATTTCTCCCGCAGCGGCCACTCCGGGAACCTCATCACGGCTGCGCGTATTGGTTCAGGTCGAGCCGCGCAAGGGCCGGTGGCGCCATCTGGCAGGGCCATCACGCACTAGCTATATAAAGACCTTTTATGTTTTGACTCGTCACAAAAGGGTGACGCAGTTATCGTGTTTAGTTTAGTCTCAGTGGCCTCCAGCGGTCTAGGCTTCAAGGGTGAGTTTCGCAGCTGAGTGTTTAGCAACGTTGCTGACAGCTAAAGAAAGGCAGGGTGTGGCCAGTCTCGGACGAACATCTTTTTATCGCTTCGCAGCAGATGAGCCAGATAAGAACGGCAAAGAGCCAATCACGAAGCGAGAAGCGTGAACATAATAAGCAACGCCAACGCCATGCGTTTTGGTTTGTTTGTTTTTTAAGCGATAGCTTTGCGGACGACACTTTGCAAAGAGTTCGCCTTCGTCTCCTGTCGACGCCATGCGCCCGGAGAAGAAAAAACCCTTCTCTCTCCCCTCTTGCCGCGAGGTGAGGGAAGTCGGGACGTCCCGTCGGCCGTGCCTCGCGAGGAAAGCAAAGAGGCCAGCCCAGGCTTCCCACCGATAATTGCGCGTCGCAGGGAGAAGGTCCATGTCTTCTGATTCGAAATAGTTGTTTTCAAACATTTCTCACGTATGAGAAATCCCACTTTGGCAGTATCCCCTTCCTACGTGTAATGTAGGATGGTTGTAGAGACTTTCATTGCGTTCGGTTTCATATTAAGATCTCTGCTTCTCGAGCCCAACCCGAAACGCTAGGCTATTCTGCAAAACTACTTGCCTCGAAAGCCGCCTTTCCAGCAGAGCATCGCCTCTTTTCTCTCCCTGCGTTCCCCTCTCCAATCATCCCTCAACTTCTACCTCAACCGCCCCCTTCTACACTACCTCCCTTTCACCGCTGAACGTCATCGGGAGAGCCGACGCCTTGCCCTGCGTCGCCACAACTGCTTACTCTTCCTAATGGTGCTACAACGCCAAGTCAGAAGTCCGTCCCAGGAACGAGCACGCAGATTACGGCTTGCTTCCGCGGCTCGTGCCCGACGTCTCGCCCAAACTGCCCAACAACGAGAGGCCTCCCGCATCGTGCGTACTCGGCGCCATGAGGATCCCCAGGTACGGCTGCTCAAGCAGGAAATTACAAGACGTCGCAAGCTACGGGGTCCCCGGCTCCTGCCCCGTCTGGCGTGCGGCATCTCGAGGTAGTAGCCGCAGCCCTGCGCCTCCAAGACCCCGAGGTACGACAGCGCGCCATCGAGGGTGCCAGACGCAGACGGTTTGCTGCTCGCGTTCGCCAAGTGACTGCTCGTCCGTCCCAGTTCCCGGCGGCCAACGCTCACTTTGTGGGACAAGTTCGTAAACAACGACTTTGGCCATACCTGCGACGTTTGGGACGGGCCTTGGCTCCACAGCGACCTCACATCCATTCGCGCGCAACACTTCCAACTCCTCTCCGCCAAGTTTGCGGGTGAAACCACGGACGCCTTTTAAGTGTGCACCACCTGCACCACGACCCTACAGCGCGGTAGGTACCCTCGCTGTCGCAAAGCAACGGGTACGTGTATCCAGCCATCCCCACCGCGCTGCCCAAGCTCAACCTCGTGCGCAAACGCTCAATTTCACCTCGCATTCCTTTATTGCAACTACGCCGTCTCATGCACGGGGCACCATTCCACCCGCATTGCGCGACCGTGCTACAGCTATGGCTTTCATTTCTTCGCACATTGTAAAAAGAAAATACGTTTTTTTTTAGGTTGTCATTTAATACAGTTGCAAATGAGTGCCCTGTCTGTCTATGCTGGAAAAAGCGGTGGAGAAACTGCATCGTGACGTCGCCGGTGGGAGGAGCCTAATCTCCATCGCCAACAAACTACATCGGAAGAGAACTGCACCGTGACGTGGCCGGTGACGTCGCCGAACAGTGGCGATTGAGTTGAAACTACATCGTTTTTGTTTTCCCTACAGGGAATTTCGGAGAATCGCCGAGTGGGCTAGCGCACACCAGCTCGGAGCACGTGGAGCGAAAGCTCGCGCTGCAGAACCCAGGGTCTACAGGGGGAACAGCGCACCCGCAAAACAGTCACTCGAGTCAACACACACACAAAAGAAAGAGACACTTACACAGCGCTGTGTAAGTGTCTCTTTCTTTTGTGTGTGTGTTGACTCGAGTGACTGTTTTGCGGGTGCGCTGTTCCCCTGTAGATCATGAGCAACCAACTCGCCCGAACCTCTGTGTTAACAAGAACCCAGGGATCCTGGGTTCAATTCCCGCCCCTGCCCGTTTCGATCTGAATGAGCATCGTACCGGCGTGTGGTCGTGTATCACTACTGCGTGATGCACGTTAAAGACCCCAGGCTAGCAGTCGTACTGCACTGGCTAAATTGCTTATCTACAGTGGGTAACAATGTCGCCATGTTCAGGCAGACTAACCTCCTGCTGTATAAACAACTAACGACAAATTTTACTTTTTGACTATGTTTGACTGCGTTAGTGCAACTTCTCTCGTGCTGCACGAGAAAGAAAAAAATGTTCCATCGGGGGTTAAATTTTCGGTGAAGTATGAAGCAAAAAAAGAAGAAAAGAGAATATTTCCCTCAAGTTGGGTTCGTAGTAGAAGAGGAGGAAAAAGAAAATCAGTTGTTAGCCCCACGGTGTGTATGGTATTTTCTTTATGTGTATGTTTATTCTAGTTCAGCTGGCCTTACCTGAAGTAGTTGCTTTAAAATAAAGTATATATACTATATCTCTCTCTCTACCTGAAGTATGAACGAACTAGCTCAACTTAAGCCTGTTACCGTTGCTTGCTTGGCTTTTCGCTCAGCCAAATCGCTTATATGGGGTGCACTCAAATGAAAACACAATCGTGTTGAATCGTGTAAGAGTATTTAGAATATTTATCGATCACGCCGCTGAACTTGCATCGCTCGAAGAACTTCCTTTTTGTGAGCGCCTTCTCTGCTTGAGTTTGTTGGAAACACAGCCACTTCGATCCGAGGCAATCGATGATAGCGTTGGTGACATCACCAAGTACGCGACTCACAGAGCACTGGTGAACACCAATGTTTTCGTCGCTCCCGACGGTTCCCTGGAAGCCGCCAGCGGCGTAAAAGCGTAGAGCTGCGAGGACTTGTTGTTCGACCGTCAGCACACGGGGCCCTTCACGACGCCGCTGGAGCTTTCCGCGAAGCTGGTCGCACAGCCAGCGAGTCACCCCTTTGGTCAGCCGGTATTCGCCCACAAACCTCGCATCGCTCGTCTCGAAAGCATCCCGGTGATCTCTAAAAACTCGATCCGCTGGCGAACCCAACAGTAGAGATGCATATGTTAGGGTCGCCATCTTTTACGATGCAGATTGATCTCTGGTTTCGTCTCGACTACTCAGTTAACTGCATCGTCAAAGTGCATCGTGACGACATTTTGACGTCACCACCAACTGCATCATTTTACGAGCATAGCTCGAACTGCATAGGAAAAACAACATTTCAACGTCATGTCACGTGACCCGAGAGAATAACCAATCAGTGCCCGATGCAGTTTTCTACATCATTTAGTTTGCGTTCCAGCATAGATAGACGGAGCTAGCATCGAACCAGGAGTATACTCTGTTTCACCTTATGATGTACCGCAGGAAAGGCTACAAGCGCGAGCTCCTTGCTCTGGGGCACATCTCGGCGGCCCAAGCTCTCGTGACTTAAGAGCGGCTGCCAACGCTATGAGCTCGCGCTTCTAGCCTTCGCTGCGGTACAACATAATGTGAAACGAAGTATAGTTAGCTCCGCGCCGCGGTGGAGGGTGCTGAGGTGTGAGCACCGTGAGTATGAGATCTCTCCTCGGCGGCCACGGTTTCGGGGGCGTAGCTTGCTCGCCTTTTTCGGGGTGTGGTGGTGGTGTGCGGCCAGTGGCTGGCCTCATGTTTTGCTTTGGTGCTCTGTCGATCACAGGTGCCACCATCGTGCACGAAGGTGAGCCTTAACCCGAAGAACTTATGCTATAAGGATGGGGAAGACGTGCTTCGTTCCCAGCTGCAATTCGGGGTACCGGAACTGTGCAGAGCGAGTGTCCTTGTTGAAAGCTCCATCGAATGACGCTCGCCTGGAGCAGTGGCGTCATGCAATCCCGAGGGCCGATCGCAAGTTACAACCTAGTCTCCTCATCTCATTGACCAAGTGAAGACCAAGCTTCACAGTCTAATTTCTGTCGAAGACTGGGAATGCGAAGATGTCTGGACGGAAAAGGCTGAAGAAACCAAGGCTGTGGACTGCATACTATATTATGTAACTGGGTTTTGGAGTGTGAAAATGAAAAAAGCTACAGCTGCCCTGCATGCCGACCCGCTTTCAGCATCGACAATAACACTTCTGCTGAAGCAGCACTGACAAACGTGAAGAACAGAGGAGGCCTTATACACCCCAACAAGAACCTTTTCCAGCTACTGAAGAAAGCGGAACAGTTCTTCGTGGAAAATAAAAGCCACCAGACTGTCTACTGGGACACAATCGACAGTGTTCTTGACACATGCACAATAACGTTTCCATGCGCTGAACACAAAGAAGAAACAATTGCCCAGTTGCTCCACTACTACTTCAGCATGCGAATGCGACAACACTGTAAGCATATTACCACGAGTATGAACAAACAAGCTCAAGAAAAGAATAAATCAGTAAAGCAGCGCTCGTCTAAGTTTAGGAGCATGGGCGAGAAACACAGGATGTAGGAGATGGCGTTCTTTGGTAGTATGCAGTGAATTCGGCTTTTGTGTACATTTTGAAGCAAAAATATTTGTCAGGTATTTTTTTACAGATGAAAAGTGATTTATGTCCTATAACCGCTACTATTTTTTACTTCTAGTTACTGTGTCATCATGTCAGTCAGTATGTCATCATACTGTGTCATCATTTCAGTCACTATGTCATCATAAATATAATTTTTTTCTGCTCACAAGGTTTGTATGTTCCACAGTACAAGTTTACATTGTATGTATAAACCATTTGTAATGCTATAACCTTTATGCTCATGTAAAGAATTATTTTGGCCCACTATGTAGCATTATTAGAATTTATTCTTTTCAATAAGAAGGCAGGAGCAGGGTGGAAAAAAAATCACCCTACCTACTATAAAGCCACACAATGTGTGTAAACAATTTACGGAGCTGTTACCAAACATGCTGTTTGACAAAACATGCGAGCACGACCCAGCTGTATACTCTAAATTACTCTAAATTATTGAAGGCCCAGTAGATTATGCCGAGAAGTTTTATATTTATACGAGTATTTTTGTCACATTAAGTCATCATCGGAATGTTCTCCTTTAAAAAAACAGGAACCGCACGGGGGAAAAGGCAATCAGTGCCAGTGCGCCAACATAAATCCATCATTTCACTACACAGTTCACAGGGACCGAGTAAAGAATGCATAACTTCCTTCACAAGCCCTCTATACCAGCCTTCACAAGCCCCTTTATACTGGGGCGCCATCTATCCCCGTGCGCGTGAAGCGGGCTCGCGCGCCGAACATAATGTGGTCGCCGCGCGAGACAGAAGTCATCACCTAAATGTATTTCTTCCACCGTGGCCCTGACGGAACTTACCGTCACTGGCGAATGACAAGTTCTATGGTGTGCATAAAAAGCACGGTGGAAGCTAGGAGTCATCGCACCGGTGCCGAAGAATGTCACGACGACGTGATTTCACAATTCGCGTTTGAGTTGAGGATTAAAGCTAAGGAGGAAGAAGTAGGAAAATCGTTTCATGACCCCTTTAAGAATGCGGTGACTCCAAGTTTTCAACGTACTTTTTGCACACACCATCAAACTTGTCGTTCGCAACTGATGATAAGTAGCCGGGATAACAACTCGTGACGTCACGCATAGGCAAAACTTGGTCGTGGCGTCACGGATAGGAAGCACAAGAGGGCGCCACTCAAACATCTCGACACAATAGGGCACGATTCTTTCGGACCCCATCTTTCTTCCCGCCGAGCTCCATCGTCGGCGCCCAGATATACTAGCGGCTTCTGTCGTCGCCTCCGAGAACGACCGCCCGGGTGCCGAGTACCGCTTCGGTGCTCGAGATGTCGCTAGTGTCAAGGCGTCCCCGACTGGAGAGCCTGGCCGCCCACTCTATCTCTCGTATCGAGCGACCAACCGGACGGGCCCAGCCTCTAGCGACTCTTCACGGCGTTCCATTCAACTCTCGCAAACGTATCGATCTTCACGCTCTCCCAGGCGCGAAGCGCGAGAGTCGATATTGCGAACTCATCTTTCGGAGGAAACCGCTGCTTGGTGATAAAAACAAGAGCGACGTGATACTTTTTCTCAGTTCAGGAGCGTTTGTTCCCCAAAGAGTACGCACTGTGGGCGAAATGTGTGTATCCTCCTTCCCTCGTTTTCTATGTATGCTGGGGCAGTGAAATATTCCAATTCTTAAACATAGGCAAAACATTGTTTTCCACTGTCTTTTGATAAAAGTCAAGATCGCGAGGATCTTTTCTTTTCCTAATTAATATTATAAGACAAGAAGAAAACAAATTATCGCAATAAGAAGGATTCATATTTTGACTAATGTCGTTTCTCTTGCTGTTGCTCTATTTTTCTTCTCTCGTTTTTCCTGCTGGGGCTATGGCCGATCTGGATGAGCCTCGTACCGGCTTGCGGTCCTGTGTCCCTACTGCGTGATGCACGTTAAAAACCTGAAGCTATCAGTCGCACTGCACAAGCCAAATGTTTCATCTCCAGTGGAGACAGAAAATGCCCATTGGGACTGACTAACTTTTCGCTCTCTAAGCATACGCATTCCACAGTTAGAGGATGACTACGGTGCCTCGAACGCGTCTCCCTAAAGGTGTCTTTACCGCGTCCTTGTTTCTTCTCTCGATTTACAGCTGGTGGTGGTGGTGGCAAAGCAGCGCAAGTGGATGCAGAGGATGCCTACACTGCTGTGCGCTGCTTTCCAGCTTGACAATCCGCGGAAATGATTCGTTCGGAATACCGCCATCGAACGCAGTGAATGTCAAATGATTATAGTGACTCAGAGTTTTAAAAGCGCGAGTCTTGACTTATTATGTTTACGTTCCTTGCTTCACGATTCCTTCTTCGGCGCTCTTATGCCGGCTAATGCCAGAATCAGATTGGCTGCGGAAGCAAGATTTGGAAGCTCGTGATTCGCTACGGCCTGCGCTTTTTAGGCTCTCAAAGACTACAGTGTAAATGTAATGTTAAATAATTAATCACCGAAATGCCTCTAGTTAACATTCCCGAATATTTTACCTTAGATGCCACATTCCCATCAGAGATTTCTTGTTCGTCGTCAATGTATGCCATATAGTGTAGCTGTTGTTAGAACTGATAATCATCGAAATGCCTCTAGTTAACATTTCCGAATATTTTACCTTAGATGCCACATTCGCATCAGAGATTTGGTGTTCGTCGTCAAAGTATGACATATACTTTAGCTGTTGTTAGAACTGAAGCCACAAAATTCTGCTCCGCATTGTTGTGTGGCAAGTTTGAGCAGTGAGGATGCTAAGATATCGAAACCAAGTGGCAAAAAAAACGACGAAATTGCTCTTACTGAGGAGCGACGTCAGCCTCCGCAGCGAGCGGGGGTGGCGAGAGACATCGCACGCCCAACCGACAGCGTCGCGTTATCTAGGGTACGGTACCTAGGAAGCGTCTCTGACTCGAGTGTTTGGCGTCCTACTTCGCGTCGAAAGGGGTCCGAAAGTGGCGACAAATGACGTCACATAAGCTGGGCTGTCAAGCTGTCGGATGTCGCGATCCTGGCAGTTGGACGTAGAAGTTCCAAAAAAAGAAAGCACGAGAGAACGCGAATGCCACTGTCGGGGAGATGCAACTCCTGGCTGCCGAGGGTTCCGTGGACTGTCAAGCTAGAGAGCGACATGCAGAAGAACAAGCGTTCTGTCGCATCCACCACCACTGTTGTGACACCGCCAGGTTGAGACATCGCGACGCCATCGGGCGGAAATCGAGGGACCGTTTTTCTTAGGGCGCGGTAAACAAACCGGTCGGAGGCGCGTTTTAGGCGCCCTCATCCAAGGCTCATATCAGTAGTAGACTAGGTGCGCTACACTCTGATGTCTCATAGGGTGTGGAGATTTCGGCGTTTTTGAAAGCATGGAATGCTTGCTAACGAATCCGCCTACTCCCAGAAATTTGTTCATCCGTCTGTCCGACTCTATTCATCCCTTTGTGCGTACTGGGAGGTCATGTCAGCAAATCGGTTTGGCTTCTATATCAACATAAATAAAACAATGTGCGGGAGCACTCGCTCAAAATTGAACTCAATCATAATATACACGCTCCCCACCAGCAATCGAAGAGCCACTGGGTCCGCAGCCCTGTACTTTAGTTTCTGCACCAGCTAGACAACTTTCCCGGTGCGCCGGCTAAAGTGTAGGCCCTACTAAAGTCACTGGATTCGGGGCAAGTAGCACTACTGCCTTCCATGCGTGCTAGCTGAACACTAACAAATACTAACACACAGACGACGAAACCCGCGCAAGACGATTGGCTAATTGGTCTCCGTCGCTATGGTAATCGCCATTTCGGCCCCCTCAACTCTTCGAAGCTTCTAGAGGGTCGTTCTAATCCAGTGTCGCACCAAGATCACCATGGAGCATCATCATACTGAAGGCGTACCTCGCCAGCTTCTTTGGCAGTGTGTATGCAATCAACTCCTCAATCATGCCCATCTCCATGGATCTCTTAAAACTATATTGGGCCTAGCTCTGGCCCATTTCAAAACAAGATAATTATCTTTTAACGCCTCCAATTATATAGCGACACCGCATCTGGTGGTGGTACGAAAAAGTACATTTGTTTCGCCGGTTTCTGGCTAGCAAAATCTCGGTATACAAGAAGCGTCTCTATAAAGCTACCCGTCATCAGCGAATTTATATCGGCTCATGTATAATTGAGAGGTCAAGAAGAAATTGTTCATTTCGTGAGCCAAAATGGCGACCATACGGAGAGCTTGGCGCTATCTTTCCCACGATCCAGTTACTTTAGGCCCTTCTACTCTATACACAACGGTTACCACATGGTGATGCTCTTTGTAGTGCATGGTTATGTCGTAGAGGAGGGTGATGGCAATCAAAATTTGTAAACGCTTATGCTACCCGTAAGGTGAAACACTGCGACAGCTGAAGTGTGACGTCGGAGGCGCTAAGGTGTCAGTTCGGAGCAGGTGGACTGAATGAATGGTAAAGATGCGAGCGCGCACCATGTAGTCCGCGTACGCGTTTCGAAGTAAATCGAGTAACACACCGGACGAAAACTCCACAGCGTTTTTGGAACCAATGAGGGTGTATTAAGTACAGAGCATTTTGTTAACCTGTCAAACAATTTTATTGGACGCATTCCATAGGAGTGCCTTGTGGTAATTGTAGAACGCCTCGAAAATCGCGCGCCCAAGTTTCAAATCCAGGGAACGACGAAACTGCATATGTATGCATGAACCATTCCCTTCCGTTGGTGTGGCGGACTGAATGTCTTATGCAATTTCATTGGATACAAACCAACACCGCCTTGTGGTCTCTGAAAAGCACTTCCAAAATCGCGCACTCAAGTTTGAAGCGCGTAGCTCCACCTACTTTCACACCCGTGGTTCCGCCGGCTTAACACCCACCTAGGTTTATTTGCTTTATCAGCCGAGAACCTTTCTAGTATAATTAGCGAAAACGCTTTGTGTTTAATTGTTTTCATTATCAGCAGTCCCATCTTTATGTTTCCACGTGACGACGTATTGTCACATGACGTCCGAATGTCACGTGACTTGATCAGCAGCGTGACGTCAGAGTCGTGTCGAGCGGCGTGACGTCAGTGGCGTGACGTCAATGTGGAATCTTTTGGCGGAGTGCCGAAAGTGGCCCGCGTCGATATGGAGCGCGGTCGACGGCGCCAAACCCGCGAAGTGTCCCACTAACTACTATCGCAGTAATAAACAGTGCTCAATTCTTCACGCACCGGAACGACCCTTTAATATGTTTTAAAGGATCACTCCAATGAATATTGCATTACACCCATTGTAGGACTTTGAAGGGCAATGTCGGGGTCAACCTTTACAGGGGTTGTTGAGTTCAATTTCGTGTATGTATCGCACATGCACACACTACACGCCCACCGCGTACACACATACACACACACACTCACTTTCGCGCGCACACGTACAAACACAGGAACGAAGGGGCACAATAATAGACATAATAAAGTAAAGGGGCATAAAGTATAACATGAGCGGCAAACATCATGGAGTTCTCGGCACATAGGCAATATCTAATTTCAACACCAGCGATCATCGGACAAATTAAAAAAAAGTCAGAGAAACATTTTAAGTAAAAATAAAACGTACTGTAGGTACGTGCAGTAGTGATACTAACATACTAATTTTTCGTAGTTCGGTATGACGGACTCTAGACCGCTTGACACTCGCCATTGAATAGAGTGGGAAACATTTAGATTCCTGACTTCCGGTAACTGCTCCAGCATATGTGGATGAGGGGAACTTGAAATCTACCAGATGATGCGATTGAGTTAAAACGTTTTATTAGTGGAGATTAGGCAATTTTCGTTTGCTAAATATCACTTTTAATTCAATCAACAACGTTTTCTGGGCCGGAATAATGTCTCATTTATTTCAAGCGTAACTTGTTTTATTAGCATCATCATTGGAAAAACGCCCTTCGTGTGCAGGTATATTTTTTAAATTAGAAGCTGGAAGGAATTCCAGCTGTTGTAACCTTCAATTCCTCCCCACACTTTTTTTTTAATTTTCGTTTTAAAATTTGTTAAATCCGACAAAACAGGGACAATACCAAACTATTATATTCGTTTGTAATCTGTTGGCTCCTCAAAATGTACGATATAAGCAGGGGCTTGGGCGGCTTGCCCAAAATAACTGGATCATGGGAAAGAAGCGCCAAGCTCCCCGTGTGTTCGCCGATTTCGGCTCATGAAATGCGCAATTTCTTCTTGACCTCTCCATTCTTGGTGAGCCGATCTAAATTCGCTGGTGACGGGTAGCTTTATAGAGACTTTTCTTGTATACCGAGATGTTGCTATCCAAACACCGGCGAAACAAGTGTACATCTTCGTAGCACCACCCCATGCGGTGTCGGTGCTTGGAGGCATTGAAAAATAATTTTACAGTTTTTACATACGCAAGAAGAACAATACAATTGTACGAAATCCGTAGAAATGGGCAAGATTGATGAGTTAATGGCATTCACTGTGCCAAAGATGCCTATATTGGCGACAAACACCTCCAGTTCCATAATGCTTCATGAGGATCTTGGTGCGATTGGATTAAGCGATTCTCTTGAAGTTTCGAAAATTTGAAGTGGCCAAAATTGCGATTACCATAGCAACGGAGACCGATTAGCCAATCGCCTTGCGAGGTTTTGGTGGTTTGTATGTTAGTATTAGTTATGGCTCGGCCTAAGGCAATGACGTACTTTCCCAGGATCCAGTAACTTTAGGCTAACCTAAACATGGAAACATCTGGAAGACGAGCATAGCCTGATCGAGTTGATTCTTACAATTTGTGATGTCGTCGAACTGTTGTCGAACCCCAGTTTCCTTGTCGAACCGCGAGGTTCGGCACGCTCGGTGAACCTTCGAAACGTTTGCTAGACTTGGACGAAATTTTATTAATGCATAGTGTGGCCCAAGTTCGACGTATGCGCAAATTTCGAATTGTGGGAGACGAATAATTTATGAGACAGGTCGTTTCATGTTATATAGAATGATTACCGATGTTTACAAAATATAAAGCAAACATACTATATATGTCTAACGATTTAGTATGATAATGTGAAACAATGGACTAATATACTCAATGAATGTTGAAATTTTCCGTCGCCAGGTGGCGTCAGCTCGTTCTCAATCATCGCGCATGCGTACAAAAGTCAAATTTTGGTTAAACTTTGGTCGATCTTCGCGTTATAAGTTCGAAAAAGTCGAATATGGTCGAACTCGAACGTCGGCAGGCTCTCGACAACCGTACTTTCAGTCTCCGCTCCGAAGCAGCTTGAAAGCAACACGCCGGTAGCGACGCCTATGATCCGCGCAGTCAACCGAGAAAACGGGCGGCACCAGGACGAGGCCGCGTTCCGCTCCCCAGGTGTCTCCACCCACCTGTTGCAGGTAGGCAATCGATCGGCGCGCTGCGCCCACTCGCGTTTACTTCGCTTTTCCTCGGCCAAGGCCGCAAACGAACAGAACGGAGGCCGGCAACAGGCATGCAAGAGACCACAGCGGCTCGATGGGGTCAACAGCTTTTGCTCCTCCAACATGGAGAGCTACAGAAGAGAGCGATATTCGTTCTCACATTCGTATAAAAAAAAATAATAATAACACAAATAAAACGCGCGACGCAAACAATCTCTACTGTTGTTTTGTTTTTTTTTTTTTACCATTTTACATAAGGGTTTTTGCCAGCTGCCATTTTAGATGGCGGTATTCGTTTGGAGCGTGCTTCACATTGACTTCGATCGTTTCAAAAAAGTACACGCCTTTTAACCGTTTTTATCACGGACTTACCTCTAGCAAAGGCTTTGAGCCTGAGCTCCATGTGTTTGAACTTCGGTTACACAAACGCTCAAGCAGAAGGAGCACCTGTCTTGGCCAGTCAATCGACCGATGTAACCACCTAGTTTGAACGCCACCGCTGCCACAGTGCAACGAGGGAACTTTAGTCCTTTTACACCTGCGACAACCTCGCTGGAGGTCAGCGCGTATTGAGCACGAGACGGCACGAGCCCTTGCATGCATGGCCTTCTGCCTCCTGTGGACTAAGGCTATGGAGGCGTCACGCATGCGCCGAACACTTAGTGAGATAGGTTAAGCATAATTGTCCTCTTTTTTGTAATGTTCTTGAAGTTCATTAGGCATATTTACTGATTCCTCGAAAATGAGTAAGCACCCATTTCGTATATTAAGGACGCCGCAAGAATAAATCCAGAACATCAGACACCCGTAAAAAAGACAACAATTTATTGGCAGTTTGACAGTGCTCCCTCAGTAACTCTGTTAGATAAAGTCTAAAGAGGGTCTAAAGAGGTTAGTTTTTTGCGAACTAATATGAATAGCGGTGTGTGAACCGTCTCAGCTGCGAAGATTGTGTGGTGCCTGATAGATAAGTAGGTGTTTGTTAATGTAATCAGTGTCGGCTATGCTGTTTTCTTTCTGTTATTTTCACTACTAAAGCTTTAGATGCCAGAACAGCTTCGTCCTAGCGTCTTTGTTTTCTTCACTCTGTCTTCCTCGTTTGAGCGGTTTTCATTATATAGAACGTTTACTAACTCTCCCAATTCGCTACTTTACTAAAGACTGGTTCTTATATAGGTCACTAGTAACAACGGTGACAGGGTACAGCTCTCAAAGTCAGGGGTGGTTCGCCGTAGAAGGGCACTATTACACAAAGGCAACGCGTGAAAACACCAGCACGAACGACTTAGAAAACGTGTATGTCCGTGGAAGAAAGAAACCTCGATATCCTACTAACCGCCCATCCTGTTTTCAAAGGTTAACAAAAACTCCAAAGAAAATTTCAGGCACTGCGTTGTTGCGCATGCACTTTCGGATTTTCGGCATTTACAGTTTTGCTTTTTAGGTTTTAGATAGACGTTATTAAGTTTTCGAACTTTTCCTGTTCTTCAAGTTCAAAAAGTTTTCAATTAGGCTTTTGTTGCCTGCGTAAACCACAGAAAACACTCGCCCGCAATTATTAATTTGGAAGCAATATACCTAATAAACTTAACAAGTATTACAAAAAAGGACTTTTTTTTACAAAGATGACGAATTTTAAAGATAATAAATTTATATATGTTACACACAATCAATCTAACAGCCTCCATACGAAAAGAAGAAAAAATCGGTGAGCTTTTCTCCGCATACGCTTAATGGCCGGCGAGCTTTTCTCCGCATCCTCCGGTTTCGCGGTGAGCTTTTCTCTGGTAAGCTTTTCTCCGGTGAGCTTTTCTCCGGTGAGCTTTTCTCCGGTGAGCTTTTCTCCGGTGAGCTTTTCTCCGGGATTTACGATTTTATAATCCCATACCCTCAAAGTTGATGACTACCGCAAAAGCCGCATCGAGAGAATATAGTATCAAGAGGTGCTTCATTTGCCCATGCGTTTTCGCATCCGAGACGTCATCATGATCAACTTATGCAATGCAAAAATGTTCTAGAAGCCGGGACTCATCATGATTAAACAAGCTACGCCGACTTGACATAACACAAATAACAATTTAATCAGAAATTTTGTCTCCGTATACGGGAGACATCGTCTGTGAAGCCAAGAGGCGGCAATGAGAAAAACGCCAACCAGAGATTCTATTTAAACGCCGACCTACATATTCATCTTCTGCCGGGCAGAAAACCGGTTCACAGTTTCCTTCTCTCCATTCCTCTCGCCCTCTTCTCTCTTCCTCTCCTGCAAGAACGGGTCTCCGAGCTACTCCCCGCTGATAGGAGTGGTCTCGCTCTTTCTCACATGGAAAGGAGGCATTGAGGGATACTTCCCTTTTTTTTGGTTGTTCGTCGGCCTTCAAGGAGCCCACGTACACTTCAGGAAGGGGGCCGCGGTCGGAGTTATAAGAACATGAATCACCCCGGATTCACCATGATTGCAAGTACCTTCGTGGACACCACCCCTGTTCACGCGTCAAGATGGACGCCTTCGCGACGTCAAAATACTGACTCATTGTCCAGCATTGTTTAACCTACTCCGACTTTGCCCTAGTGGCATGCGTTGCTTTCACCACGTCACGTTTGTGTCTTTCATACGGGTCAAACGTTAGCGGCCGGTCTCCCCGGCAATCTTGGTGCGCGATCAAAGGTGGGGTCCACAAAGGTACTTGGAATCTAGGTGCATCCGGGGTGATTCATCTTCTTGTAACTCCAACCGCGGCCCCCTTCTCGAAGTGTACGTGGATCTCCTGAGGCGTTTTTATCATTGCTTCCTCTTCGCTTCACTGATGATGTCTCCTGCATGGGAAACGAAACGCCTGATTAAATTGTTATTTGTGTTATGTCAACTCTGTGTAGTTTGTTTAATCAACTTATGCAACGCACCCCAAGGTGCTGGTGCTAGCACGTGACTTCATTTAATACTTTATTTTCACACACACTCACTTCACACTAAGATAGTTTATGTTGTTGGTCATCAGCATCTTACTAAGCTGCGTTTTGAAAGTGGGAAACAAGTTATAAAAAAGTATGCAAACCACTCATACCTTTAAAAAAAATGAGACAGGGGAAAAGGAAGGGACAAAGACATCGAAGTCTTTGTTTGAAACTTCTTTGCATTTGCCCCTCCTTTTTCCTCTGTCTCGGGTTTTCTTTTTTTGTGTTTTTTTTTAAGTATGAACGTTGACCAGCTATCTCTGCGCAACAACTCTTATTTCGAGTCACCCATGTTTATTACGCGAGGCTTTTGTCTTCTTCATCAGCTGTATATGTTTGCTGAAAAAACTGGAAATTTTCGCCAGCTGGGATGACAAACCATGGGTGTCCTGCGCACGGAGCATAGTCAGGTTCACTGAAGGTTCACAGTAAGCAACAAGAGTACAAAGTCATATCAGTACACTTTAAAACACAGCACTGCGGATCTGTAACATCGGAGGCGGATGCAAAGCAAACAAAGACAAATTTCCCGCGGTACCCGTCAGAACCAGCTCTGAAAACATGCGCAGAGTGTATAAAGTAATACCGACACGGACTCAGCTTTTCTGGTTTCGCAATATACGGTAGGAATACCGGCAATGTCAAACGAACATTCGCATGCGAACATCTAACCTCGTAATGGAGAACACTCTTATCAAAAGGATTCCGTTCTTTTCTGGTTTATTTATCTCCGAAGTTCGGAGGTAATTTCGTTTTGGGAGTTTTTGGGTGTCCATTTTTAGCTTCGATCGTAAAATCGTCGGTAGTTGGGGCTTGCGTTAAAGAAAACAGTACATGCTCGAAGGACTGGCCATCCTCCAGGGAACATGCGCGCCATACTAATGCATTAAAAGCGTTCCGGTACCTAAAATTAACTGTTGGGCTAGTTGGTTGGGTAACAGAACAAAAGCTCACCAGACAGAAGCTCACCGGAGAGAAGCTCACGGGACGAAAGCACACCCGTTTTTCCACAACCCGAATAAAAGGCTCACTCGTTTTTGTTTTGTTTGGGGCTAGTTTGGGCGAAACACGGGCTGGGCTAAAGTGCGGACGCGATGGACACTGCAGCATTTAGGAGGCTGCTTCTTCCACCTCTGCACAGAGCACGCCCCGAAGAAAAAGGTTAGCCAAAAGAAATAATTCTACCATCGTCAAATGGATGTTGTTTGTACGAAACATTTAGCACCAACACTTTTCCTAGATTTATATTGCAGTGACGGTTCGTCTGTTTACTTGAGCTGTCCGGAATGATGTTGGTCCTCCTGAAAACAATTTGCTCAGAAAATAGCTAAACGAGCACCTAAAGGTTAAGCACAATGATATATTCATTACTAATGCATGGGTATTCCTGGAGTTCAGATTAATATTTAAAGTGAATGGCTGAGAAAATCCAATTTTTCCGTCATATTGCCTCTTGAATGTATTTAAAATCAATGATTATCTCAGGATGATGTCAAAAGAAACGTAAGCAAAACTATTATAACAAACCATTTAGTTGCGAATGTTTTAGAAACAGCGCGCTGCGTGAGTGTTGCCTTCTTTGTGTGGATCCGTTCTTCATGAGGTGTGTTGTCTGTCAGGCGCTGTAGCGCTACAGTAGTAGCGTGTTTAGGAAGACCTGGCAGGATATCGAGAACATGGGCCTTTTGAACAAGTGCAAGACTGATGACCAACTTAGGAAGCTGTGCGGAATGTCGGATGGGGTGGCGTTCCTTCCACATACAGCTTGTGCCCGAAGGACCAACCTACACCAACGAAAAGTCTATCGAGGACATCGGTGACCTACTGGACTACTTTGATAGCACGTATGTCACTGGCCCTTCCGTGTTACTTCTGCTCCTTCTGCTGCGGCACCTCGAGGGAATTCTGCGCTTTGCCAGACTGTGCGCCGTCGACGACCGGAGTTTTCCCCTGAACCAGGCACGCAGCCAGAAGGGCCGGCCATGGAAATTGTCCATTTTGCTGGGGCCTCCTCTCCCCTCCCCTCATACAGCATTTTGTCATGGGCCCTCCCCCTCCTCTCCCGAAAACAAAATCCTGGCTACGTGCCTGCCCTGAACGGTGGATTATGTTCGACGCCACTCTACAAGATGAAGACCGTGCGAACAGCGCCAAGCGAAGGATGGAATACAAAAGGTTCCAGAAGCTTGTCTGGCCACGCCCATCCAAGCGTCCGGAGGTTGATTTACTGCCTACATCAAGATCAGGCGCCCGTTGCCACGGCATTGACACATGCCCTGAGAGTTGAGCCCCCGTTGTGACGGGTGCAAAAATCCAACTTTCTGCCAGCAAACTCAATATATATATACACATATATATATATATATATATATATATATATATATATATATATATATATATATATATATATATATATATATATATATATATATATATATATATATATATATATATATATATATATATATATATATATATATATATATATATATATATATATATATATATATATATATATATATATGTGCATTAGTAAGTAGGCATGTTGGCGGGCCGAAGGCGTAGACAGATATGCGCAGGCACGGGTGACGAAATCGTAGGTCCGAGGAGGATCGGATTCGGACTGTTTCGGACTCCCGAGAGAGGTCTTCGACGAAGACCCCGCTTTAGGAGTTCGAAACCGTCGAATAAAAATCCTCCTGGTACGTTTTCTCACTGCTCACTTTATATATATATATATATATATATATATATATATATATATATATATATATATATATATACACATGCATATATATATATATATATATATATATATATATTGCGAGGGGTTATAGGTACATTGAGAGTACCAAGATTGCCAGAGGCAGTAGGCGGGATCGTACTTAGCTTTAATCAATCGATAGATAGACGAGTTTCAACTTTAATCAACAAACTTATGTCCTGTCAGAATTATTTATCGTTGAATTTTAGTGTAGCCAGATTTGTATGTAATGCGTTGCAAGTAATTGATTACGTGTAAACGATTACGTTTTTCTGTAATATTTTAACGCTTCAATTACGATCCTTTATGAATAACGATCCTTGTAATTGAATTACTTCTTTGCAGTAATCGATTACAAAATTACCCATTACAAGTTTTCTCTATTTTAATTATTTCAATTATGCACAGGCACCTCGAGGATTAGTAGGCCGCTTCACTATGCCTCGTTTCCTAGGTACTTTTTTTGTTGGTACACCGAAGACTGCGTTTGGACATGAGAAATTACCTTATCCAGCCTCTTGTGAGTAATGTGTATAAACAGAGCTCTTTTTATTTATTTATCTTTTTTTTTACGAGAGGGATTGGGTATGTTGGCGTCACTCTCTCAGCTCTAAGCAAAAACGGTGAAGGCTTTCTTTCTGTCTTTTTATTCGGAACAACTGAAAGCGACAACCCCAAGGTAATCAAAACAGTTGAATGAAAAGTAACGTGGGAAGTAATTGATTACTTAGAGTAATTTTTCGATTGCTTTTTTGAGGTTGTAAATCGTTGTTGTAATCGGTTACTTTTTTCAGTAAAGTGTACAAGTCTGAGTGTGGCACGCATGCACCTGACTGGTCCGCGCTCATGTTAGGACGAACATGATCTTTTCTCCTGGTGAGCTTTCGTCCGGGTCAGTGAAAAAATGGGTGAGCTTTCGTCGGTGAGCTTTTGTACAGTAGAGCTTCTGTCCGGTGAGCTTTTGTCTAGGGAGCGTTTGTCCGGGATTCAGTTGATTGAACATTATAAATACTGAAGCGCAAAGGACAAGACACAAGAACGAGAAGGACACAGGACAAGCGCCTGTCCTGTGTTCTTCTCGTCCTTATGTCTCGTCCTTTGCGCTTTAGCATAGACCCCCTTCAAAAAATCTGGCAACAGCGAACATCCGCTGACCGAGTTCAACATCATTTGGCGGCCGATGCCTTGGTGAAGGACTCCGTTGCAGCCGGTAGATTTGTTTACACTGTGGTGGCGTTTTCGATCCCTTCGCCTCCGTATGGCTGCAGGTAGCGTTTTCAAAGTACATCGCTTCTACAAGTGCCGATCGAGGTCAGAGCGCTCATTCGACAGAAGCTACAACTTCCTCGTTGAGGGGTTCGTGTTCAAATATCGTAGACCCACACGAGCCATCGTTAGTACACGGCTATCGTTAGTACACGGCCATTATTTCCAGACAACGACGTCAGTTCGTTGTTTTTCGGTTTTCCTGGATTTCGATAAAACTGGCTGGGAGCTTACTTTCAGAATTTATCAGTGTAGAGAGAACACGCGCTACTATGTGTATGAAAAGTCAGTCATGAGAGTATTTTCATTCATTTGGTATAACACGGCCGTTAGAGAAAACAAAATCGCAGTAGAAGTTAAGGATATGCGATCCCTCGTTCAACTGATTTCCGCAACGCGAAATAAGTACGCAGTGTCGGAGGCCATTTCTGCAAACGATCGCTATTTCGCCAACGCATCTGGGTCAGGTCCCCATGGCGTCCTTTTGGTCGTCATCCAACTAACACTAAAACCGAGGCGCATACGTGGCTCTACTGATTTCTTTGGTTGCTTATAGTTTTCTGCAACATAGTAACTACATGAGAGGCTCCGTCTCTGTATTTCTAGAACAAATGGCGCAACTACAACACCCATCGATAGCGCACTAGGTATTTGTTTTTGTTTGTTGTTTTCTGATTTCATATAAAGAGAGCAATGTTCGCTACTGGCTATCCTTTTTAGGAGTGACGTCCAGAAAAAGAAAAGCTCAGCCTTGTGCAAAATGCGCCATAGCGCATTAAACATTAGCTGTCGTGTGTGTGTGTGTGTCTGTGTGCGTGTGCATGTGTGTGTGTGTGTGTTTTTGTGGGTGAAGCTTGTTTTGTTGTTTTAATAATGCAACCGAAAATTGTATAGAAATTTGTCTACTAATACCAATGTCCAATCTTGGGCACACATTCGCTCCGGCGTAACGCAAAATATTTAGGTAAATATGAAACGCTCGCAAATTACGTCTGCGCTTCGAGCTCTTTGTTTGTTTGTTTGTTTGTTTGTTTGTTTGTTTGTTTTAGACGAGGTACGAGAACACAATATATGTATATATCTGTGAAAATGACATTCCTGTGACAAGCCGAAACATTACTTTATATAAAACACGCAGAAAGAAAGCTCCGTCTTTTGGAAGCTCAGACGTTCTTATAAAATCTAGCTTTATATGCTGGTGTTCCTAACAATACGTTTTATACTGCTGAAAAAGAACTTAGTGGTTGTGTACCAAGTCTCAGTATTTTTTAATTCGGAGGCCGGTCACGCGCTGCCCAAAGATCAAATTCAGTCTGTGTGGGGTCCCAAGCCATTCAAAATCATTACAGACGCGCCTACGTTTCCCTTCCTCAACATAGGTTTTTGTGACGAAACCCGGGAGAATGGCCACGTGGACCACTCAAATCACGACTCCAACATAGGTTATGGCCGAAGACGTTAGGACGCATTCCCTGCCAGTAATCTTTCACTTCAATCACTGTACGCTCAATCAGCAGGCCATCGCCGACTGAAAGTGTGTCCCGGCCCAGCACGAGGTGCAAAACTGCCATGTCAGGCTTTCAATGCAAGAGAAGCGAATCAAGCTTGCACTATTCGCAGTGCTGTAAGCGAAACAATAATGCTCGCGTTTGCTCTTCTTGCAGCAGTTTGTCTTGTTTCAGTCGTGAAGGTTATCATTTGACGATTCTAACTGACCTATCATGTCTCCCACCAGCCACGTCGAACGTTCTACCGCCTGTCGGACCACGTGGAGGCTTCGCAGCCGTTTCCAGCGCTCCGATCAGCAATTTCCGCACCTCTGTGGTTCTGCTGCGAACCGCCAGAGTGTGGGCTTTAAGGACACCGATGAATCTTTTAGTGAAACTGTTGCTGGATGGTGGAAGCTAGCGTAAACGTTAATCAGACGCGACGTTAAAAAAATCTTGGCTGTCTAGCACTTGGCAAAGAGAAGTTAGATATCTTCACAATTAAAAATACGGCCACCACATATTCCTGGTGACAAGTGGCAGTGACCTTACAGATGCATCGTAGTAATAACAAGGCGTCACTTTAAGCCCTTGAAATCTCTGACCCACGTAAAGTATCACACCAGCCGTGCAATGAATATCTGCTGACACCACTTTGTTCTGACGAACGTTACGTCGCGGATATCATCACTACCGGAGCTGGTTCAGACGTCCATTATCAGGTCCCCATGGGTCAGATGCTTTGCATTAATGAAGATCTCCCTGTAGTAGATGCTGTTTGTTTTTCTCTCTCTTCTGGATGGTTTAAAAAACGCACTCTAGAACTATATCTTGCTCTTTATGCCAGAACTTCTGCACTTGTTCTCATTTGCGAGCCTGCTGACACTTGCTACAAATCTCTAATTCTTTTGAAGTGCGGCTCCTGAACTCTATTGGTATCTCGAAAAGAACAGAGTCAAGCTCAGCTTGAACATCCGACCTTCTTGATTTGACAATATCACCGAGGTAATTAAGCGTTATGGGCACCTCTAGCAGTTACGCCTTCCGGTCTAAACAATAACTCCCATCCAGTCCGCTACGAAAATGCAGGCTAGGGAGCCGGATAGCGGACCAGAGGTTTCGAGGGTTGAAGGTCAACTTTTTGACTCGGAAATTTTGAGAAAGCTCTACCACTCGACAGAATTTGAGACTTCAGTGATCACTTCTTTTGCGCTTAGATCAAATCTAGATGGAGACTCTGAAGAAACCAAATTCTTTCTTACTAAATAACATAATGTTAAAGTGGTTGAATTTAAGAAACAAGTTATGAAAACGATGTAATGGGACAAATACATTTTGCTTCTCCTCTCAGCACATAAATGCCTGCCGACCTAATCACCCCAAATCTAAAAAGGAGGTATTGTTGTTGTCCGTAGACAATTCACCACCCTTCATGTGGATATTTGGAAGATCTGAAGTCAATTTTCAAGAAAGACGGTATACCAAAACACCAGGGCATTTCGCTTTGAATGCAGACAAGAGGTTTGCCACCCAACGCAGGGTCTTCAGATTCTTAAAATCAGAAGCGCCACACCAAGAATTGACGAACTAGAGAGTGCTGGTAAGTCACATAGATAAAAGAAAAGCTACCTAGAGAGATGTTCTGTATGTATTCGTAAGTTATGTCACCTTTTCTTTTATACCCACTCCCAAGCACTCGTCCAGTATCACCAAATTCAACCTTAGCAAACTTTGCTTTAAGCGTAGCGTTTCAATGATGAAACCATGCTCTTTGAACGGGTCGAAAGAGTTTAGCTTTTGTTTTAGTTGGTGGTTTAAATCTATAAAATTACTATTGCTTATATACCCTTCTTTTTTATGATTGTATTATTGTTGCGTTAATAGTGTGCCCGTTCCGTTGCTGGGGTTCACTCTCGAGTCTCGACACAGCGAGTGCCTGGTCCAGATCCTATGCGGGCACTGCGCGAATTCGTCTGCTTCTTTGCAAGGGTTGCGATGACGTCAAAACGACGAGCTCCTATTGGCTGATTGAAAAACAAAAATAGTGGGTAGACCTCAAGGCGTCTAGCATTGTGGTCCACCCACTATCCTTTCAATCAGAGCCAATCAGAGCTCGGCGTCGTTCTGGCGTCACCGCAATAGATGCAAACTGTGGGAAATTAATGATTAATCTATAAAAGAAAACGTCCGCGTTCTATTTATGAGACGACGAATTCTATCCCTCAGTGCTTATACTATTAACGACGAGCCACTCACTGTAGCCTACGAATCCAAATATCTCGGTGTATTTCTAACCTCGAAATTAAGTTGGAATAGGCATATTGACTATACTGTCTCCAAAGCCTCGATAATGCTTGGCTTCCTCGCTCGTAATTTTAAGCCTGTACCACGTTCCTTGAAAGAAAGACTTTATTTTTCCCATGTGCGGTCAATATTAGAGTATGCTTGCGCTATCTAGGCACCCTGAGATCTACCCACCGATCTTGAAGCCCTACAGAATCGCGGTGCCCGTTTTATATTTACTAACTATCTATCATCGCACATCTAGTGTCTCACCTATGAAGACTAATTTATCGCTTCCTGCTCTTTCATCACGCCGAAAAATATCTCGTTTGTGTCTTTTTTTGTAAAATTTATCATTCCAATACTTCGCTAAAAAACAAACTCACGTTAAATCCTGTTTTCATCTCGCCGCGCGTAGATCATCAATTTAAAGTCGGAATTCCTCATTGCATTACCTCAGCCTATTATAACTATTTGTATTCCAAGAACATCTTCAGAGTGGAATCGCCTTCCCGCGCAATTAGTAAACATACCGTCCTTTGACTTGTTTAAAAGAGCGGCGACTGCTTACATATGTTAACATTTTTCTTTGTTTGCCTGGTTCTATAATTTTCTAACTTGTTTACACATTCTTTTTTAATATTTAGTGCTTGACTTTTAGTGTTTGTATATTGTTTGCATTCCAAATTTGTCTTGTACCACTCCCCTTTGTAATGCCCGACGGCATTAAGGGTACTGAAAGAAAGAAAGAAATAAATATGGGACCCTCACACTGCTGTTAAAATAACCAAACTTCAAGGGATACAGAACCGGGCTACCCGTTTTGTTTTAAACAATTATGAGAGGCGACTTAGAATGACTTATGCGAAACAGAGCCTGGGATGGAAGGAGCTAAGCTTTAGAAGGAAGAGCCTTCGATTAAAATTTTAATAACATATTTTATTGTAGGACTGGGAAACAAAGAAATGCCTACCTTCACCCGCCAGATTACATATCGCAACGAAAGGATCATGTTTATAAGGTTAAGGAAATCCGCTGTAGAACTACCGTCTTTATGAACTCATTTTTCCTAAAACAATAGGGATTGGAACGGTTTGCCAGCCTCGGTAGTCAACATTGTTCCTAACGATATGTTTTATTCAACACTAACATCCTAGTGCTTAGTTCATTTTTTAATAGACCGTATTTTTATGTAGCCTGCACTTTGTTATGATGCTAAAATATTTACGGCTTGTGTATAATGCTCTTTGAACCTTTGTATAACTATTTGTGTTTTTCATTTCATTCCCAACTTCCCCCCTACTGTAATGCCCCATGGCGCTGTAGGTATCTGAATGAAAAGTGAAAGCCGTTTACAACTCCCTGTAACGCCGAATTAGAGCGCAGCCCTTGAGGAGGAGGAGGATGGAAGGGTACTGAGGTGAGGTATACCCCTCCTCCCTCCTCCTCACCTCGTCATCCCACCTGCTACTTTGCCACAGGGGGCCACGTGGTCTCTCCCCCTTGAGGTCACGTGACCTCAGGAAAAGGGGGGGGGTCACGTGACCACCACGGTTACGCCGACGCCGACGGTGACGGCGACGCCGCCTCAAGCCGGAAACGGGCGCCTAAGGCCTGGTTCACACTTATAGCTATTCCGCTGCCGCCGAAGCGGAATCGGCTGCGGCAATGCACAGTGGACGCTACGCCGGTGGCCGAATTCTTGCAGATTCGTCTGCCGATTCGCAAGTGTGAACCAGGCGGTAAGAGCCGCGCTCTAATAAATAAAAAAACTCCAGCGCCATACTTTGTTTCTACCGTGACGTGCGAGCGTAGGCGGGGCTGGAAGCGCGAGCACGACAGCTCCCGTGCGGTCACGGCGTCTGCTCGAGCGCGCGAGCTGGGCAGAAACGCAGCGCGCTGGAGTCTCGCTCTTCTGGCTTCGGCTTCGCTCGCAGACAGAGCGCAGTCATAGAAGCAGACGACTTTCTCTCCGCAGAGCGGAGTGAGACCCCGAGGCACGGCTGCGCTGTTGTGAGTCTACCCGCTATCCTTCAATCAGAGCCAATCAGAGCTCGGGCGTCTTTTTGACGTCACCAGCTACCCCTGCAAACGAAGCAGACGAACTTGCGCTCAGCATACTTTGTTTCGCATTGAATCCGGCCGCAGCAGACGCCAAGATCCGATGGAACCAATCAAGCAGTGCAAAAAGGTGCATCGTTCACCGCGCTCATCATTCTCGTGCAGGTTGCTATGACATCACGCACAGCAGACAGCGCAGAGGATCACGGAGCATTCACTATGAGTGATTGGCTGAGCCAACCACCGATAGTGCGATCGGCTCCATGATGCACTGGCCAAAGAGGATGATGAAATTTTGGCGGCGCTCGACTGGCTCTGTCGGATTGTAACGCGTAGGAGTAACTCATACAAAATGAGAAGAAAAATATCATGCAGAATGCGTAAACAACAGAAAGGCGGCTATGGCCGGTACGCCTTCTTGCCGCGCTCCACATTCCTTCCTTCGCCCACACATACTTCTAAAAACACCGGAGCGTTAATGATGCTGCGCGTTGCAGGGCAAATTTGACGTACACGGTCGAGAAAACACACGCACAAACGCGCTCTTTGTAGAAACCGGCGAAGCCATTAACGTCTTTGTTCCCTCGTCGGTCCTCGAGAAAGAGCGAGGAAGTGGGCGAGGAAAGAGATGAAGAATCAGAGGGGGAAGAAGAATGGAACGATGGATGGATATCGACCCGGACCTGTTGCACCAAGCAGGCCGCACAACGGCGACAGCGGTCGATGGCGAGGTCGTTGCGGAGGATCCCGCGTGCGTGTTTGCATACAGGGCGAACCTTCCGGAACGCCAAACCGAGCTCGTGAAATCAGAGCGGCACGCGACGCTGTGACGTAGCAGCAACATCTGCACGTCACCGAGTGCGTTCTCCTGTGAAATTTAGCGCTGAACGTTTTCCGGCTAGCTTTGGCGCAGGAACGTCCCCGTAAAGGCGGCGGTGAAATGTTCCGCGCAGTCAGATGTATTAGAGATTACGACGTCGCATGACCACGATGACGACGATTCGCCGCTAGATCCAGCGGAGAAATTGTATTGTCGAATTTCCGACGACGAGGCTGTTTCCCTCGCCGTAATTTATGCGTGCGATTATAACGCTACATGGTCGCGTGAAACGTGCTTGCAGCCAAATTTGGCAGGCAGATTATGACGTCCACCGCGACCACTAAACCCGCTAAACTTAGCAGAAGTTTCGTTGGTAAGTTTAGCGGGAAAATGGTGATGTCACGTGGACCACGGTGAACCGTTTCCGGCCACTAGCCAGACTGGGCTAAGAATTTGGCGGATGCTACACGGCCGGTTTCCCCCGCTAAAATTAGCGTGGAAAATTATGACGTCGCACTGGACCGCGTGCGGCGTTTACGAGCTGCTCGACGCCTGAAAGCGAGGAATGCGATGCCGGCGCGACCATGCGCACCTCGTTTCCGCTGTCAGATTGAGCGGGGGGATGTTACGACGTCGCATGTCCACGTGATGCGTTTCCGCGTGCTGTAACGTCGGCTGCGAGTTAGACGTCGCACGACGTCACATCACACCGTAACGCCACTGGACACAATTGTACAGCCTCGATCTCTGGCGGGTAGATAACGACGTTCAGACAGACAACTGCAGTCCTGGCCACTCTTTCGCCGCAACTGCGAATCGCGGTGGAGAGCGGTAGTGTGTAGTCCGTGTGAAGCACATAGCCGGCGGCAAGGCCTCGGCTGTCTCATCAGTTCGACGCACAAGACGCTGAGGTGGAAACCGCCAGAAATTTCTCTTCGGATAGAACACAGACGCGAGTTTAAGCGAACAGCGATAAACAGCGATGAACAGGCGAGAACATAATGGCGAAATAACTAACCGTCCGCAGCCCCGGTACGCTACTGGTACGTGCCTGCATGGCGTCAGTGATTTCTACGTGGCGTCGATCGTGCGAAATTCGGGGAGCTGGAAAGGGAGCGTAGGCCACTTGTTTGCTGCAGGCGCTTTCCGCCGCGTCTGCAGTGCGCGCGCCAACAATCTCGTGGACGGCTGAATTTCGGCACCGTCCTCCCTGTCGGAAGGCCCGCTGGCGCAGTGATGAACGCCAGCTGAAGCGTTCCGTTGTCCCCGTGCGCGAGCAGAGCCGTCTATGGGAGCTCATCAATGGTTCAGAGCGGGAAGCTTCGGGATCGAAGAACAAACATCAGCGAGATAGGTGTCGCGAACGGATCTTGGTGAAACAGGAGCGCAGTTAGGAACGCGAAGGGGACTCAGGGAAATGACAACGGGAAATAGAACTCGAGCTTGTCGATGTGAGGAAAGGGACAGCAATGTACGGCGTTATCAAATACCTTACTAGACAATACACCTTGCTCCGCGAATCTCCAAGACCTTGGAGCCCGACAACTTGCAGTGATCTGGAACGGGGCCATGGACGCGGAGCAGCCTCCACGTTTTTCCCCTGTGGATTCCGGGAGGGGTGGCAGAGCCAGCTGGCTTGACGTCCCCGCTGTCCTCCGGCGAATCCGGCATCTCGGTTCGTGGACGGCGCCTCCTGCACGCGCTTTCAAAAGCGGGCTGTCCATACCGCTAGGGGAAGATTCGGGTTACTAAGCGCGCTGTTTAGTGCAAACGAACAGAGCAGGAATGCGTTCTCGCAGTCAAGCATTCGACAATGTTTGCTTAGCGCTACCCGCCGCAACAGAGACTCTGCCTGCTACGCGCAGCCATCGTGTGGTGTCACAGACTTCGAGTTTACCTCCGTTTTCCGCCTGACAGCCCCTGACATTAGGCTCGTTGTCATAGAGTAATATAAGACAGGAAAGAGCGGACACTGCCATAGGCCCCAGCGGCCCATAGACAGACAGCGTTCTCGGCGGGCGGTATTACACCTGATTCTGTCTATTGCGATGGTTTTGTTCTGGCGTTTTTGTTCGTTCTCTGGTACCCTTTCTCTCTCTCTCTTTCCTTCCTGCCTGCTTCCTCGTTTTCGGCTCGAGTTTTCACCCTGGGGCTGCTGGTGTTTTTTCCACATTGAATACCCTTATTTTAATTTACTTCAGAATTCGTGCAAAATGTGTCATACAATATTTCAATTTACTTTACAAAACAGAGGTGTATTTGTTCTTTCCTATGGTAATACATCGAAAACATACACTCGCTACAGACCCTGGCTGGTGGAGCATTTGGGTCAACAACAGTAAGTGGTTCGAAAACATTTTATTGGACCACATTCATGTATACATGATTTACTTCAAAGCTCTGTATGTTTTATACGAAACTGATACTACAACATAAATTACTGCGAGGGAGTTCTGCATATCGTACACTCTGTAATAGATTGTTAGCAGAAACTAAGTTAACAAAACTTTCCACAGAGAATATATGAATGATCCATTCACTTTCACGCCGACTTGGGCATGGGCATTATGAAGAGGAGAAGATTGCCATTATTACCAGCTGGTGCAAGAGTATAATAAGAGTGCGAAGGACATACCGTATAGTGCTAAATTTCCATACCTCAAGAATATAAATTCTCAATCTGTAGAAATTTCAACCCATCAGGTGTTAATACCAAACAATGAGAGCTCTATTCGGAATTGACAAGATCTAAATCCTGTCCTAAACATTCCCTGAAACTGTTCAGGCGAAGAATGAAGCCCATAGTGCACAAAAACTAGGTAGATATGTATGGATACATTTTCGATCAAATAGTTTTCGCCTTATACACTTATTTTTTACAAATTTGCAGGTGAATAAATATTTTTGTTCGTGAGCCGTGATAATAATTACTTGCTGGAAAAGGAAACAAATGTTTGGAGTGCAAGCAGCACTGCCCAATTGATAAGCGTTTTCTATTTGGTTTGGCAACTTTGCCCTCCTGATGACACTATTCTGTCTCCGTTGTTGCTATCGACACCGGAGAGCGTAAACCGAACCTTGTCTAAATTCTGGCGAGCACTGAACATGCCATCCTAAGTGCGTATTCGTAAAACATTTATAAAACTGTTTGTGGCGCTCCTCTGCTAAAAATCTAATGGACTTTGGGGGTGGGGGTGATTATATTATGGTGAGAAAGTAGACTTTGAGGTGACAAGGCTGAACACTTCCCTATTATTGAAGAAAGTGATTATGAATACTGAATGAATTAAAGCCAGCTCTAGATTGCATTTATTGTGCTTCCTGTAAGAGCTGGCACAAGATAAGCTGCCACATGTGAGAAAGCATCAGAGGCCTGGTCAAGTATCAGATTCATCTCATAGCAGCTTTATAACAGCTGCTGTGGTAGTGTCCAAGAACAAGCTTGATCAAATAGCCCCACACGTAATAAGTGGACGAGTCATCAATTAACGTAGACGACAGTTCTGATGCTAGCTTCAGAGAGAATCAGTAGGAAACATTGATTAAGACATCTCACATTGTCTGAAATTGAACTCCTAGAAGGTGAAGGCATTGGTAGCCTTAAATAGTCAGCCCTGTCATCCCTCACGTGTTTCATTTGTTCTGAGCTAGTTGAACAGTTTCTTATCACTATGCCTTAGTCCGTGAACTGATGGAGTTTCCCTGGGCTCTGTGTGTTGCAGCCCACATTTGTCGTGGTTACAGTTACAGAGGGTTTTTAAGTGTAGGTCTAAGGCAGGCGTCGTGGGTAAGCAAGAACTGTGTCATATTGTTTAAAAGCCAGCTTCAGAGCACAAGAGGACGATTTTGATATAACTGTCATCCCTATGATGGCTGTGGCTGTCTCCTACTTTTGAACTGCCATGCTGAAATCCATCTGAGTTGCTGGTGAAGAAAATCGAGTATTTCATATTCTCCTTCAGAATGGCATGACGCAATCTCTGGCCCTGTCTTCTGAATTGTGAGCTATTCAGACAATCAAAGTAGGTACATGATTCATCAGAGAACACACACAGCCATGTGCTGCTCAATAAGTTCTTGAATAAAATAAGAAATACATTTGTAGAAGATAGGCACCTGTACCTGTGCTGCAATGATTTACTTCCATGTTACTTGAAAGGTTCTGAAAAATGTCTCTCAGTATACTGCATTTCATGAGTTGGGTGGGGTAGCAGAGGCAAAGGCACAGGCATGAGGGCCTGGTTTCTATATTTGCTTTCCTTTCACGGAGCACCATGAAAAGAAAGAACATCTGGAAAGCCATGTGCCCGCCAATGCCTTGCCTTTGCTGCAATACAACTCCTGAGACAGAGTATGTTTCGGAGCCAATTGCAAGCTCATCTCACGGGTAGAACGATAAAGTTCAACAATATGACGACTAATGACCTCTATTTCCAATGCAAAGTTTCTGTGCTTGAGATTGTTTCTGGTTGTTTTGGGGAGCAGGTGGAAGATCGGTGATAGTAAATGTTCGTTTGCCACTGCAGCGGTTTATCAACACACATAATTCGTTGGTTAACGGTTTAAGTTTCAGGTTTCGACCACAGACCGCCTTTACTGTAGCTTCGCTAGTCTTTAGCTCCCGAATAAGAGAACTGAGGAGACTGCGTTTAACAGAAGATTTGATGTTAAAATATATAATATCGAAGGGCAGGGGCGCTCTTCCGCAATCCTTATTTTGCTGGGGGCCTTCCCTCCCTCATAAAGCATTTTGTCATATAAGCGCCCCCCCTTCTTCCCTGAAAACAAAACTTAAGCATGGCCTCTGCCCAACAGTGCCGTATGCGGTATGGGCGAAGCCCACCACTCTTGAAAATTCAACAACCAAGGTCATTTGTACAAGGTTAAAGATACGTTCAACACCGTCATCTGTAAATCTATGGACAATGTTGCGCAGGGTCGTGAGTTCAGTTCTTTTTTAAAATAATCTCATCGAAAATCAAGATGCCCGCACAATCAAGAGCAGCCCGACAGCCCGGCGGAAACAACAGTGACTTTAACTTAAACTGATCGGCTCCACAAATTTTGCTGAGCAGGTGAGTATTGCGGTGGTCATGTCACCTTGATTGATGTGCAAAGTCAACTGAATATGATGGCAGAAAGTACAGACGGAGGCACGCACGGCACGGACGGGGCAGAGGCCATGCAGAATGATGCAGAGGCGATTGATGCGGCAGGTGACACAGAAGCCACATTCATCATGGTTTTTTGTGACGTATCGATTAACAATATTAGCTGTTTTGGCATTTAACACCTTAAAGATGAATAATCTGAAAAATAACATTTTGGGAGAGAGAGCCTGAATTGTTTATTGAACTAAAACAGAAAAGCGCTACGTAGCGGAGGGCATTAAACGACTATTTGGGCTGCGAATGGCTTGAGGGTCTCTTTTACGTTTACTATATTACTCTATGGCTTTAAGGGAAAGTGTCCACGAAAGTACAATGTTAAAGTGTGTGCTTGATAAAAGCTTTGGTATGGTTTTTCAGCGTCATCTTTTTACCTTCAACAACGAGCGGACCTTAATCCGGTCGTCAACCATTGCACATCTGACTAGGATATTTACGATACTGTAAAACCCTTTTATTTTTGCCGCCCCTATTTTTCGCGAATCGGTTACAGAGGTCACAATCGCGGCTCTAGATTTCGCTAATTCCAGACGCCTTCATTGAAACTTTATGATCGAAATTTTCGCGTGCTCTAAATTTTGCGAATTTTTCGATTCGCGAAATTCGTGAAAATTCGAGGGCTCGCGAAGATTAAGGGTTTTACAGTATCTCGCCGTGGGATTCCTTGGCATGGGCGAATGGCCTTTCTGCGGAGTATGGCTGTCCTGAGTATAAATAACACTATACTAACACTAATGCTACTATTAATCCATCGGGATTGTTGTCGCAATATGCAAATGTTTCACTAACGATTGAAATTAATTTACCACAAGGGGAAAGCAGCAACAATACCTTTGGTGAGACGGGCTGCATAATAGACTCCCTTTTGAATAACTACCGCCAAGCCATTCTCGAAAGCGATCGGATTAATAATAATCAAATATTGAATCAAATTGGAGAACACACACGCAAGTCAAACACACTGCGAATGAATAATCCAATAATTCCGTAGCTTCCAATTCTGTGTCAATTTTCTTTAAGAACTAAAACGAACCTGCTAAATAAGAGCACGAAGAATGAAGCGGAATGAATAGCAACGAATACAAAAAAGAAAGGCAAACCCGCAACGCCTTCAACGTTTTTTTTTAGTTTTTTTTTTGTTTTTTTTTTTTAGTTGCTTATTTAAATGTTTTGCCCAAATTTTCCTCCTTTTTTTTTTTTCTTGCTGCTTACTTTTCCTCATTATTGCTTTTTTATCTGTATACCTCTCAAAACCTTATCCTCTCCGCTTCATCATAAATTTGGGGATAGTTTCCTGATGCTCGCGTGAAAGCAAGATCTACCAGTCCTAAGCAAACGAATGAAAGCAAGAAATGATTAGTAGACAAAAAGAAGTCGGTTGCTAACCTGCTAATAAAGGAACATCGCATCGCCTTCTCTTTGTATTTATCCTAACTGCTTGTTCTTTTTATATATGTTTTGTTGGAGTTATGTTTCCCGGCTTATCTTTTCTGCTTTCGCTACATCGGTTTCGTGCGGAGAAACTTGATGGCCTTTCTGTGTAATTGCATGTCCTCTGGTACGTTTTACTTACATCACATTCAGAAAACATTCATCCAAGCCAAGAAAACAAGAATGTACTCAAAGTTGTGTTGTCATCTCACCCCACATCTTCAGGGAGCAAAAGTTCTGCGCGTGCAGCTCGAAGCCACTGATTTTCTTACTCTCTTTGTTCTGAGGACGGGATTGTTTGACGCTTTAGCTTCGTTTTTATACTCTACTCTGAAATGCAAAGGAAAGAAAATGGTAGAAAGAGCACAGATGTGCCTCAGTGTTTCTTCAGATTTCTTTTTGGTGGGAAAGGGAGAAAATTAGCTTTAGGAGCAAAAGGTTGATCAATTCCTGCCACTGTGCTTCAGTCTCCCTCCTCACTCCTGTGCGGTGCTTGCTCCTGAAAGTTTGCAGCATGGACCGCTACAGGCGACATGCGACTCGTGCGCTGGTATTTAGCCGCTTCCTCTCATCCACAGGTGCACGTCCGGGATGTGAACCTTGGAGGCAAAGAGTCATCGTGGCCTCGTAGCCCGGTTTCGGCTTCCTTTCTTTTTCTGCCGGTGCTACTTTACTGACGACGGGAGCGACTTCTTGTCGAAGGTTTGTTGTGGCCCCGGTGTCGAAGTATTCTTCATCTGAGCAGGCAAATAACAACAGCAGGTGAATACGCAAGAAACAGTAAAGTTTCTATTGAGCTCTCAAAGCTAGCCGACATGGACAAATCAAGATTGAACGATCGAACCGGCTGAAAGAGTTTGCGTTCGGACGCAGCTGTAAATAAACACGAGAAAACTAACCTATCCAGTGACTTTAGAGAAACCAACAAGACAAATTTACAATTTTCGTATCACAAGGCCTGTACCTTATTATCATGACAAAAAACTACAGAAAAATATGACATCATTTCGACTCGCCTTCAAGATATCGACGGCAGAGAGCACGTGGGATAAACGGCCGGAAAAAACAACATGAATTTGATTGATAAGCGTGGATCTGTTGATTCACCCAACAGCGGCAGCTGGCGGCGGCACCGACCTCCAAAAATCCCAAACCGCCCGCCTCGACCAATATGCGATTAACCCGTTAATAATAATAATAATAATATTTATTCAACTTCGAAGGAGTTGCGACACCACACAAGGCGAGGGGCCCATACCAGGAGGTCTTGTGGTGCCGCAGATACATAAGCGACAAAAACAATAAGAAAAAAAAGAGAGAGAGCAGCGGGGCAACGGAGAGGGACGCGAGTTGCGCGGGCTCGTGCAGTTTGGTGTAGTTTGGCGCGGCTTTCGTCGCCGCGCTATGAACGTACTGTAAGCCAAACTTGAACTACTGGGGTATCGCGGGGCATCAGACCAGCTAATGACGTGCAGGAAGTCACAGGTATGGCGTTGGTCCGGTAACGCATCTTTATGTCTTTATCTATGTGTCGTGCAAACAATTGCAAACAATCGCACACTCCGCAGCGCTGTGGCTCGTCGTTTCGCCATATCTGCCTGTTCGGTGGGGATGTCACGTATTGCGAATGCGAAAATTCGGAGCTGAGAAAACTAGTAGCGAAGTTCCACTACACGCATGAGATCGTGCCACCAGAAGCCCGTGAGTTTGTTTGAGCATCGCTCGCGCCCCCCTCAGATGCCTGCGCTCTGTTCCAGTCAACGAGATTCGAACACCTTGCTCCGGAGGCAACGTAACTTCTTTTCTCGTTGTAGGTGGTGCGAGAATGGCTTTGCAAGTGATTCAGCCTCTGAGAGGATTACCGAATCAGCAATCGAGGTTGCGCAGAACGTGTCCAAAGCGCCGGTTTCAGCTCCAAGGCGGCCTGAACCGCGATGGGAAAGGACTGTTTGAGCACCACAGGCACGACTATCACCAGCAGCAGCAGTAAGACGGTCCCTTCTATTTTTCCCCACCGCTGAGAATAACAAATACTCATGCTTGATTTCGTTGGGGTTCCACTGTGTTGTGTCACAAGTGCGAGGACGCTTGACTGCACGGAATGTCTTACATGAAATCTACCTTGTTTCAGGTGTGAAAGACAATGAAAGCCTTTGTCTCCATGCATACATTCCACAAATCAACAAACATTTCAACCCGATGGGAAGGTTGGAGAAGGTATGGGCAAACTCAGCCACATTTGGAGGGTGGTTTCCGAAACGAATGTGTGTTTGCGTACCTTCAGCCACGCCTACAAGGCTAGCAGCAAGGCAGGCAGTGCCTCCATGGTCTTCGCCATCAAGTTCTTGATTCCAACAAGCCATCCATTCAAGAATTTCCAATGAGCCTTGCGGTTTTCGAGACATTGGGTAGTGCTTCTTGCTGTAACTGGAGCCACTCCTGAGATGGCATTTCTTGGCACAGCCCTTTGCGCAGAGGCGCTACACTTGGCAGCCTCAGTCAATCAGCCACAATCACAGCAGTACGATTATACACCGTAGAGGCTTGGACTAGTGCAGACGCTGGTAGTCCTGTGATGTCACACCAGCAAACGCACGCATCATGACGGATGTCACTCGACGATTTATACAGGCGTCATTCTTGCACGATATCACGTAGCGCGCATCTGCTAGCATTTCATGCTAGATGCGACACTCAACGTCGCTCGTAGTGATATCGATTCATGTATTGCAACTGAACGACAATCGTTTACCTCACTCAATAAGCATTCATGTAGATCTCAGTACTATAGACCTGGCTTTGTTTCTAATGTGAGGTCTTTGCGAAGTGCATTCCATGTAGAGGCTTCTAGCGAATAGCTGTAATCTCTGCATACTAGTCGTCTTCTTGTGGGCGGGGTTAATGTGGGCCACATACCTGGCAAACGGAGCCGTGTGGTGTACTTGATAAATTTGGATTACGTTATGGCGGCCACCTTGTCACCATGACAGTGTACTACTATCATAAATGGCGTACAGCGCGCTCTTGTTGGAATTATCGGATCTCTTGTTTTAAAGAGGTTTGTGCACCATGGCTATGACTACAAGGATACTGTCTTTATTATGCACTTATTAGATGGGAGGATAATCACCATAATAAGTTTGGTAGTTGCGTAACATTTAGTTTTATAATTCCCTGAATTTAGGGTGTTACGTTGCACTGTATGTTTGAGGTGGCGTCATTACCAGATACTGTTGCAAAGTTTTTGAAAATGGGTACGGACGGCAGTGTGCAGGCCGGAATATTGATGATGTTTGACCATTGCAGCCTAATTCCAAGTCAGCATGTTTTGCTGTTGAAGGCGCCCGATGATTGATATATCGCCAGTGTCTGACCGACCAGGCCTACCAGGAATAGTCAGTGACACAGCCTCATTTTGCATTGCTGTACCATCAATGGATTCAGTGAGATCTGACAAAATATGTAACAGCAGGCATTTCTTCTATAGGGAAAATTGATGGCAGCCTCAGACAAGCACCCATCCCCGTTTTCTTGCTATTTATCCTGTAAGCTTGAGTGGGCATTGCACCCGAGTATGCCATTTTTGTGCATGTGACATTGTTGTTCCCAAGTCCGTCTTGTCGTACGGTAGTTGCGAGGCAGCAAGTATGGAGTGATCCTCAGGCTGCCTGTAATGACTAGACTGGTGGGGCCCGGTCAGTGCCACAAGTGTAGGCACCTGCCATTCATGCTGTTATCTGGCAAACATTTGATAATCTATGTAGGTTTCTCTAGGCAGCCTTCTTCAAGGCCTTCCCCTACTTGGACTCACGGTCCTTTACAGTTTGGCTGATTTCTCACTCTGCGTGTGGCCTCTGGTGCTTGTCTCTCCATAGAAAAAGTTCTCTCCCACAATGGGCAGGCATCCGGCATTGTGAATGTGTTCTATATCATTTTTTGGATTGCCTTTTACAGAGGCAGCTGCGAATGTCATGGATGTCAAAACTTGCTTTCTTCCACAAGGGGCACGCTAAGCCATCGTGATGCCCTACTTTCCCACGAGACGCTCTCGGCGGTGCGGCTGTGTCGGCGGCAGTGCCTGGCAGAGGCCGCGTGGCGCGCCTATTAACGCTTGCAACTTCTCCTAGGATCACGTGCCTGCAAGCTGAGCATGTCTGAAGTGCATAGAGGTTGTGCGCCTAGCTTCGTCATTGCACTCAGGAGGGTGCACTCTTTCCACACTGAGTCACCGAGACATCTAGCGTTGCTATCTTCCCTGCAGCCGTAAGCCTGCAAAGCTGCCATGATGCTTCTGGACTGACTGAATTTTCTATCACACTGGCAACCCCACCCCACTTCGGCATGTGTGGAGTGGAAGGATGGCCTGCCCAGCAATTACGAGGACGGCGCCAACGTGGACATTAACATTTTGAGGTGGGTCGAGTTAAAAATATAAATGAGGCAGTTAACATAATAGTGAAGTAAGGCCCTTAGCTTCATGCCTCATTGCTTCAAGCATGTCAGCCGCCTATTTCTTACTATCAAAATCTGCGAGGGTTCTTTAGAACATAGGTACACCTTTTACTCGTAGCATAGTTTCACATTCTGCAGTATGTAACTCACTAGTGTCTCTGCAAGGGCGCCCCCCCCCCCGTGAGAGCGCCCTACCATCTGCTGTTTTTTTTGGCTAAATATCTCAAAACATAAAAGTTCCTAAACATCGCCTACCCCTACTCATGCAATGTCCGGGAACCTCATTCGACCAGCACGATATGCAGGCACCGGCACATCTGACAAGGGAGTTTCTAACGGGTCGGGCGGCGCTGCATCCGTGGATCTGCGTCGTGCGATGGAGATCGCTTATGCACCAGGCTGCGCAAGGGCGCCACTATAGCCGACCTTCTGTTTTTGTTTCTTCTTATTCCGTTCTCGCTCTACTCCACCACTAATGCCACAGCAGGACAGGTTATTGCCACTTTAGGAGCACTGTGCCCTCCTTAGCATAGGCCTATTGCATCATAATATCCGCAGGTATTTGTTCCCGTGGCATGCGCATTTGCAGGGTGAGTTCCCGCATTTTTTACCCGTGATCTGCACTACTCTTTCGATATCGGTTCCCGCAACATACAAGTTAGTCCTAAATAGTTTGCTGCACCGTGAATGCAATCTGTTGCATCTGCATCTGCAGCACTTGGTTCCCATAACACGCAGTTCGCTGGCAGGTTCCTGCATGACCTTTGCACCGTGGCATTTCTGGTTCCGATTATAAGCTCACTTTTTTCCGCGCAAAGTCAGTTCCTAAAACTACATGTGCGTTACAATCGAAACCAAAAACCGAAACTTGAGAAAACTCAGTACTCAGTATAGGTGGCAGCCCCATTGCCATCTAGACTGTTTGTTTCATATAAATAGTTTACATTTGTCTTTTTAGAATTAGGCTAGGTGGCTAAGCTAGCCGCCTCGCTGCTGCAGAGGATATAAATAACATCCATCCATCCATTCGTTTGCCATTTTGGTATTCATATTGCGCGGTATTTTCTGGGTCTACGGACTTCGGCCCGTCCGCTTTAAGATAGAAAAAAGAAATCCACTGGGAGGCTTTATTAAATGAAAGGCTGGCACGCTGGCGGGAAAGATAATCGTAGCAGGGCACTGCGTGCCTCAGCAATCCCAGTGACCCGACGCAGCTCGCAAAGTGTTTGGAAGACGCACCCTCCCAAAGGTGACGGTCGCGCACTTGTACACGTGCTAAGCGCGGCACTTAAACGCTTTAGACGAAAGCAGGGGTCACCTCTGTTGATAGCGAAGAACCATCGTTGGACTCTTGACAGTGGCGACTAGTGCACGCTATTTATTTTTGTGTTCGAAGGTCGTTTAGTAAAATCCATTCTATGAGGTATGTGTTCAATCTTTATTATTTTACCTGTGCGGTAGAATCGGCCGGAATTTATATTTTTGAATATCTGCAAGCTAAATTTGCCTGCACTTGAGAGTTGGGGCTCGTAGAGTCGTGTGAACGCTGTGCCGAATCTGGGCACCATACGCAACCCCTTTTACTGCATAGGATGTTATAGCAAATTATCGGTGTCTCATTCCATCATAAAACATAAATTTACCCTGTCCGCAATCCGTGAGTATCAGTTCTCGTTTTATGTGGTTTGTAGCAGATAGCCCAGTGTCTTATCGCCTGTTCTTTTTGTAAATATTTGCTGTTGCTATCCCAAAGATAGCCCACCCCATGTTTTTCCCAATTTATCTCTTCATTTTGGGTGAAGGCCCTACAGCATTTCGGCATGAACTCTGGATAGATGTGTTTACAAGATCTCTATTTCAATCCTATTTAGTGGGCACAAGCTTAAAAGAAATGTTCTTTCAGATTTTCGCTGGTAGACTCTTGGCCTCGCACAAAGACTCGACGAAGCAGAAGGCAAGAGCACAGTGTCCAGGGGTGCAACTAACTCTGAACCTCACTCTCGAGGAAGAGAGTGCCGGACAACGGACCAAGAAAACCAGGTAAGACGCATAGCTCGTATCTATAGCTTCTTTCTTTGTTGAGGGTAATTCCCTGGTCTTTGTCTTATCTAGTTGAGTGAAAAACCGAAAGAGCAGCCTTTGTGGGTGTTGGTTTCATGCATGGCGATCCACCCTATGGTTTGTGAACAGAAGTAACAATGAATTGTGACTTGTGCTTCCTGCTTTGTTCTTTGGTTAGCTTTTTTATCATGCTGGAGAAGATTTCAGAGTTATGCATTGTTACTATGATAAATGACAACTGGGAGCATTTAACCTGTCTTTGACCTTCCGACTGCAAATACACATCATGTAGCACGACAACAGAAAGAAGTAACCGAAGCTGGTAGAGGAAGAACTTGAGAGGAGTTTAGCCTTAGTCTGGGTATCCAAATCCTTTCAGTGGAGCATTCAGTGGCACGTAACAGATGCCTGTGGCATGCAGGTAGATCCCTAGAGTTGTCTCTACTAATCCTGACAGCAGTTCAATTTTATTATAATCGTTACTGAAGAATGTTTTATACTCTTTGTTGGTTTAGGACTGCTTACTTCCATACTTATTTTATCATTCATGACCTTTCGAGCGGTGTTATCGCTTCCTAGGCTTTGAGTGTGGTCTGCAACTCTCTGGACGCAGTTACAGATTACTATAAGCACGTGCACCAACGCTTTGAGCGGTCTGGAAATGACTGTTTCTCAGTGTATTGTACTGCGATTTACTGCAGAGGGTGGAGCTAGGTGGTGGGAGCTTGGAATTAAAATATCAATGGATGAACTTGTCCCGTTCCAAAATATGAGAGCCTGTTCTGGGTCTGGCCTACGGCGCCATTTCGTGGGCGATGCAGATGGCGCTCATTGACTTGGGAGGTGCTGGGGCTGACAGATGGTGCAACTGAGACATGAGAGGCTGCTGCACTGCGCAGCAGTATCCTTATACAAAGAATGGTTAAATTAATGAAATGTTTTAGTTTGAAAATCATATATTCAAAACAAGGTAGTCGCTAGCACGAACCAAAACAATCGAGTGTAAAGATAAGCTCAAGACGGCTAAAGAAAGACAAAAGTGAGACAAGGAGGGGGCAGTTTTGTTCATTAATTAATACGACTGTTGCTTGTGACAAGGTCTCACTAGCTATAGTTTTTTAGTTGGTACACTTCTACCGCAGAAATCCCGGCAGGCGCCCTCCTCCCGAGAGATCGGCCATCCCGCTTTTTCTGGCTAAGATAGATGTAACATAGTGTGTTCCGAAATACTCGCCTCCACCCCCCGATTCCCGCTCAACGCGTTAAATGATGTCCGAGAGGAATTTCGCGCACTGGTCGGCGCTGGCTCGGCGGGTACCGCCGGTGTGTCCGAGATGGCCGCATGGGAGCCTTCCGGTGTTTTTTGTTCTGCACCTGCAGTGCGAGACGAGCTCGCGTAACACGCTAAGCCAGTTCCTCGCGTGTTTATTTCACCGGAAATGCGAACCTGCTGCGTGCGCGATTTCCGGCATCATGTCCTGAGTTCCGGAGCGACTCTCGTGGCTTTTTCCATGCATCGCCGCGTACATCGGCTCGGCGATAGGCAAATTGTAGCGGGTTTATTTCGCCTTTGTTGCACCAGGAAACTTGAATCGGCGTTCGTCTGGGCGAGATCCGCCTCCCAGCGAGGATGCAGTTCTTCGCGGGTTTCGTGAGTCCTTCAGCACGACATGAAACGCGACCTTCTGCGCCGGAAACTTGCAGTATCCTTTCCTGACGGACACAGGAGTTTGCAGCGACCACTGGTCATCGCACGTAGGTGCCTAATCTGCTGCCAGCTGCAGTTTATGCGACGTGGTGCTTGATTCGCCAGCGTCCATCGGCGTCGATTGTTCACGTACATCGCGGTTTAGTAGCGGTGCCCGCAGCTTATCATTAATTTTTGATAAAGTTTTGCTGTGGCATCCCCGCAGGTAGCACCACCGCAGTGTTTTTTCACCATTGTACCTCTTCATTTTGGGTGGAAGCATTTCCCACGGGATTTTATTTCGCGTACCTTGTTTATTTATTTTAAATTGGCTTTAGGTCTTGCAGCGCTGATGTTGAGCAGCAGGGTAATCTTTATTTTTTTCATCTTTTTCCTAACCACCTAATTAAAATACTGCCGACAGCATCTCAAGTCAACAGCTCGTTCGTATGTTGCCAATGAAATAATGGAAATTTCCAAGCTATTTTTTCTTTTTCTCTCTCTTACGGGGTAAGCTTTATTTGTTGAGATTCTAATCCAAGCTTCCACCACTTAGCTGCACCTACACAGTAATCGCAGCACGATACTCTGAGGAACCGCCTCTTGTGGACCGTCAAAAGCGGGGTTGAAGCGCTAGTCTACGTGCTGTGTAGACGTTCGCATACATCAGGGTGGAAGCCTTTTTTTTTTTACAAGAATCCAATTGATTTGCTTTTAGTGAGCTATTCCATAAAACAGTGCAACGACTACACTTGCTTAGTTTTTCAAGCTGGTCAAGGAGGCATAAATATGTTTAACTCTAGTTTTATAACAAAAACAATTCTTGGAGAAGGTGTGCAATGTTCTTATTTCTTGTTGTGCAGTTTGTCAGTCTGAGGCATTGTAACAAGTAGGGACAAGTGCTTTGAGACTCAAGCCCTTAACGCTGTGTTTCAACTTTTTCTTGCAGAGATGTCAGTTGAAGCGACAGTGCTTTCCAGCCCACCCGGGCCAACCGCTGCATGCTTCGAATGTGCCCTAGCGTCACGCAAGTGGACAGCATGAACAAGAAGGCGGCGGCTGCCGGCGCGACCCTGCTCAAGGGCGCTGCTGCTCTTCCCACGGCGGCCCGCACAGTCCCCCAGCCACGCCGTGTGAAAGACCAAGCTCTGCTGCTGCCGGCAGGAGAATCCAGGGTCTGCAACATCTGCCTCAGCAGGTACGCAGAGGGCAGCTTTGTGCAAGACAAGGGCTCCTTGGGTTTCGAGTCCCGAGGCTCGTTCCAGCTATTTGCACCTCATGCACTTTTCTGCACCGGTGCAGGCTGGCGTAGGTAAAATAGAATGAGCCCACTGTTGCTCGACGGCGCATGCGTCGTGTTCGTGTCTATGCTAATCTGTAATATGAACTGCCCTAGCACACAAGTTCTGCTAGATAGCTGCCAACGGATAGAGCGAAGCTGACAGGGCAGCCGAGTGTTTCCGACTGTCGAAAGATTAGTTTTCCAAAGAAAAACAAAATAGGCGAGCATGCCCGTTGTTTGGAGTATGCTGTGGAGTGTTAAGGGCCATCCACACTGAACATGACCCCCTCCGACTTTGCATGCGCTCCTATGGAGCGAATGCAATGTTCTCCCCCACCCCGCCCTCGAATCTACTTTACCACTAATCCGCTTCGCATACACTTCTATGTGGCGTCCAACCGTGTCTGCTAAAAGACTGAGAGGGTAGGGTTCTGTTTGAAGAGCCCTTTACTTTACTTTACCTTTACCAGCTTCAGTGTGGCCATCTCAACTGATCTCCGCATGGCTGCCTCCGTCCAATTAGCAGGGTTGGGCAGAAATACTCAAAAATGTATTTGGAAATAGAAATACTGGGATACATTAAAAATAGAAGCTAAAATACAAATACTAAAATATATCTGTCAAACAGTGTATCGCGATACTTATCGGAAATACATTTTAAATGCAGGCAAAAAGTTCATGGAAATACAAATACAGGAATACATTTTAGGGAGGACAGAAATACAAATACAGAAATACTGATACTGGAATACATTTTTTCAAATTTGTTTGAGACGCTAACTGAGATGAAGCTTGAAGTTTGAAGTGCAAGTTTTTGATCCCGAAATTACTTTGCCGTAGGCTCGACACTTTGCCTTGAAGGTAATGGTTTCGGACAACAAGGAGTCATCAGTGGGCCCAAAAAACATTCCACCAAGGACTGACCGCGGTCCCTTCTCTAACATCCTGTCTGTCTGACGAGGGATGCGAAAAGGCTTCTATCTCTAAATAAACTTTGTCACCCTAAATCCCATCAAAACGTCACCACGCCCCTCTCCAATAAGGACGCCCCTGTCAACATTGATCACATGGCGTCACGGTGGAATGAACTGGTATTCTTTATCTGTAGGTGTGGCCTTGAGCCTGAAACTTTACCACGCTGCTGTATGAAAGGACATACATACTTCCATTGTAGGTTACTTAGTTGAAGATTGTGCAGACAGTGTCATTTGAAATGTTTGAGAATAGTGGACACCCGGGGAGGGGAACACATGCCTTAACTGTCACGGTTGAAAGAAACGATACGGGGCGATCCCTGTTGTGAAGGTCCTTCCTGCCGACCGTCTGCCACCGAAGCATGGATTGCAGTCCTCAAGTTTCGCCTAGCATCATCCAAACAGAAACCTCGTGCATTGCGACCTGATATTGCCGGCACAGGTGCAAACTCTCCGAGAAACAACGCGCTTGGGACAAGTAGCAAGTTTACGATGTCTGGGTCGGCACAGCGAGGCCACGTCTGGCCTCCTTCCTGGGTTTCGGATCACCAGAGCAGCGGGTCATATTCACGTCGGCTGATGACGTACCCTTGGGCCGTGCAATATTACGAGGCGCGGCCGCAGACGCATTCGAATTTCTGTTGAACTTTACTGCGTGAGTCATCCTACTGTTTCAAGTCAACCACCGCCAGGCTCGTGCTGCAACGGACTGTGACTCAGCTTTGCCAGCTGGGTGTACTGTACACACTAAGGCAAGAGAGATGGTTAGCAGCAGGCGTTGGATGCCAGCAAACAATGACTCAAGAAATCCCTACCTAAGGACCTGCGGCAGAAGATGCTCAGACTCCACTCCTGACACGCCACCTGGTTCGAGTCCCTGACTACGCAACACTTCTCAGAAGAGAGAAGAGGACGCATAGAAAAATAGTTTGGAGAATAGGAAGGAACCTTGGTCAGCATAGTAACTATGTCCCAGCATCTCCTTTACCTTAAAGGGTAACCTGCAAAGAAAGAAAAATGTATTTTTAAACAGTCTAATTAGGACAAGCTTGTCACAAAACAATTTTTCCACCAAAAACAAAATCTTTTACAGCAATATTTATTGCGCAGGACTGATCCACGGATTCTGCGGCCTATTTCACCACGTTTTGAATCGCATGCATACAAAGTTGCTATTATATGTCACAGAGTAGCTGCTATACGTCACGGAGTGAGCGTATACCAGCCACTCCGCATGGCGTCGAAAAGAGCAGGAGTTTCAAACACTGAGAGGTTGGGACTCCGACTAAGTGCGATCCTGTGGCGTAAATATTGCTAGAAAAAATTTGTTTCTTCGCGGAAGATTTGTTTTGTGACATGCTTGTCCCAAGTCAGCTGTTTTAAAACACCTTTCACCTCTTGCAATTACTCCTTTAATGTGTCCTCAAAACAAAAAAAAAAAAGCTGAGGTTAGTTTTCTGTGTGGTGGGGGGGGGGGAGTATTTCTAAAGAAATGTAACGAAATATATTTCATCCTGATTGTATCGCGATACAAAGAAACATTCCAAATGTATTTCGATACAGGAAAACAGATACTGGTGAAAAAAATGTATCGCGATACAGAAATACAGATACGAAATGTATTTCTGAAAGACTATTGCGATACATTTGTATCGCAATGCTGCCTAACCCTGCCAATTAGATAGTGTTCTTTTCCTCGTCGGCAGTTGACACATGGAATTTCGTTATCCGTCTACTTGCAATGTCCTCTTGCCACATTTTACTCGTTCGAGCACGGCCAAGTGTTTCTGATCTTGTACGGGTAATTTACGTCCAGTATATTTTGGCAGTGTACCGTATACTTCATTTCACTTATGATGAACTGTGGCGGTCAATAGTTGGTCGGAGCCAGTCCAACAGCGTGCGAGCATCGGGTGACCTTCTGGAGTGGCGCAGCGGCGTGCAGGGCACTGAAGCAACGTGGTACTCGCAATGCTCGACTGGCTGGGATTGCTCATAGCGTCCGCTGCAGTCCATTGTAAGGGGAAACAAAGTATAATGTGTGGTCTCTGTTAGTTGCCCAACATGTTTCTTTCTTTTTCTTTTTTCATCTAGGCCAGCCGAAGTGGCACCTCGTGCGGGAACACCGGGTTTCAGAGCCCCCGAAGTCCTTCTCAAGTACAAAGACCAATCAACGGGTGAATTATTTTGCTCTGCCAATTAGTACTCTGTTGGACCTCTGCGTAGCTAGCCTTACGGTTTGACCGTGGGATTATGTGACGGATAAGTTGTTGCGCATTAAAATACTGTTGGGCTGTTAATAATAACATTGTAAAGGTTTTTTTTTTTTTTTCTTTCTTCTCGATAATCTGGCTTTGTTGAGCAAGTTTTTGGAAGTTTTTTCTTTACAATCTAATGTCTCTAACTGAAACATGGGTCTTTCATATTTCGAATGAAGTTTTTGCAAGGGCCACAGTTTCCTGCACGTGTATGCTTTAGGTTGCAATACGATTTTGTGTACATACCAATGGGGCTGGTCCCATTGATTCAGCGTGGACTTAGTTGCAGACGGCTTCGGAAATGCAGGGCACGGCTAATCCCGCACATCTCGTTAACGCTCCGCAGCCAACGGGATGTCGACGTTAGCCGATTAGGAAACTCAAGTACAAATCAGAGTGCAAGAAGTGTGTTGATAATGAGTCGTGCCCCGCGTGTCTCAAGCCGCCGGCGACCACAGACGTATCTGACGCATCCCCGACCTGTTGCTCGTTATATCGGTTGGAATTTAAATGGACTCAACCAAGACGCTCCCCCGCCTCTTCTCCCGCTGCAGCGGTGGACATGTGGTCGGTGGGGGTCATCTTCCTGTCCCTGCTGAGCGGGCGCTACCCGTTCTTTCGTGCCCAAGACGACCTCACTGCCCTCGCCGAGATCATCACCGTCACCGGGAGTGTCCCGGTCCAGCTGGCAGCTGAACGAATGGGTCGGTGCTGGCACTTGATCGCTACCATTTTGTCGTCCTGGCACTGCTGTAGTCTGTTCTGCTGTCTGTAAAATGCCACGTTCAGGGATGGATCGAGCAGACAGATTGGGCACGATGGCGTGGCAGACAAATCTAGCAAGCCCTTGCATAGGTATTTCTGTAGTATTTATTGCATACAGGGTGTGTCCCCTATGGTTAAGAATATTTAAAAGGGGTATTTGAAATTGAGCAACAATCACTTTGCTAAAATGTCATAGACTGCAGTGGACAATGATGGACTAGAAACCTAAAATGCTCAGATTCCGATTAACTTTTTGCTTATTCCCTGTAGGTGGCATATTCCAGTCGAGGGTATGGTGCCCCTGGTCAAAATATTCCGTAGCAGTTGTTAAAATTGTGAAAACTAAAGTGTGTGTTGATCTGTTCATTGGCGAATTTCAGCTGCAAACAGACCGATGCCAAAACTCGGGGCAAAAAGCGACAGAAGGCCTGCCCCAAAGTCGTAGGTGTGGGCAATGACCCGAGCTGATCTGGGAGCAGCACTTTATTTAGTGTTCAGGTAATTGTGGTAGAGGGGCGTTATGCTCCGACGTTGGCTCAAATGCAGTAAGACAAAGACGACCTAAAGCGAGGAACACGCGCGAGCAAAAACCACATTGCGTCGCTCTGCTTGCAACTCGACCATAGCAACCATCGGCGATGCCGCCACGTGGTGGCACGATATTCAGTCATGTTGTAGCATCAGCGGCGGTTGCCACGATTACACCTTTCTGTGCCGCTAGGCGATATTTGTCACAAGTCTCACGTTGACTTTGCCACTGAATAGCATAGAGCAGAATCCCTTGTTCTAAACTCCAACGACTCTTTCGGACTACCTCGGGGCGGGCAACAAATCTCGATTGGAATGTTCCACCTAAACGAAGGTTTCGAAAGTTGCGTAGTTAATATTAAGTAATCATTTTGCAAACTATTTTACGCTTGTTTCCCGACACCCGCCGCTGTCGACAACATTGTATACCGAAAGAATCAGGAATTGTGCTCCTTGGCTAAGTCTCTCCCGTTTTGTGTCGCAGGCAAACGTTTGACCCTGAGCCACCAGAAGCCAACGCTAGATCTCAAGGTGCTTTGCGAGAAACTGAGGGGCACCTACGGGAGTGTTCGGGAAACTTCGGCTTCAGGGTCTGCCGCACCCGCTGCGAGGCTACATCCCAGGGGCCACCACGAGTCGTGGCTGTACGTCCCCGACTCGGCCTACGGCTTGCTCTCGAGGCTACTCGATCCCGACCCCGCCTCCCGGATCACCGCCGACCAAGCGCTGCAACACGAGTTTCTACGAGAGACCGTTCAGTAGCATTCCAACGTGAACTTGCGATTGACGAGAAATAAAGCCGGCTCACACGAAGCTGGACTTTTCGGTTCCTCGTCGGTTAAGGGGGTAGCCCAGAACCAAACCCGAGATGGAGTAGGCGGATGTACAGTCCACGACGCTGTTAGCGCAAACGAGCCATGGCGAGTTTTTTAGAGGTGAAGCTCCTTAGGGGCTAGCCATGTCCGTCCGTCCGGTGCCGTGCTCGTGAGCTCAAGTGCTCACGTAGGGGGGAAAAAAAAATATTTTAAAAAATGATGAAAAGAGAAAAAAAATGTTTGCGCAGTCGACAGGATTTGAACTTGTGCGGGGAGGCCCCAATGGATTTCTAGTCCATCGCCTTAACCACTCTGCCACGACTGCAGGACGAGTAGGGGGCTCTGAGAGGTGGCAGTAACTCAAGAGCTGGGGATGTCATGGATGAAACGTTGCATGTAGCCGCTCAACGTCTATACAGGAGAGGGCGCTGCGGTCAAATGCGTATATAATCGCGTTAAACTTTGCATGCATTGGCTCAACGGTTATAGACAAGAGGGCGCTGCGGTCAAATGCTCAACTGCGTATATAAACACGTTCCATACCCCACATTCTCTTTCTGACATGGATGCAAACGAACGAAAGGCTCTGCATGCTGCGGCTCACCGTCTACGCAGACAAGCACCACCAGAGCTTCGCCCCAATCAACATCATTCACCACGTGGAGATGCGGTCAATTTTTCTATACTTTGTTCACCCTTAAGCTGAGACTAGAAGCTCTGCCTTTAGTGCGAGCTTTCTGTCCTTGCTAACACAAGTGTGAACACGCAGGCACATGCAACCAAAGCACTGAGGAAGCCAGCGAGCTTGCACTGAAGGCAGAGTTTCTAGTCTCGGCGCGGAGTATACTTTTTCCTCAATATTGAAGGGCCGTCGTCAAAACTACTATAGCAATGGAAAGTGTTCAGTTGGGGTACTAACCCAAGTGGTAAATTTCAAAGACTGCCAGTACCCTTTCGAAGTAAAAAGCGCCGAAGCCGCGTTTGCGCCAGCAACGTCGTGCAATGTGCGCCGTAAGAACGCTCTGTCCATGGCACGAAAATTGAAGGAGACTTTGTGGCCCAGCGGCTAACGTGCACCCCAGAGATACATGCATGAAAAAATGTCCCTATAGCGTGCAGTTTGCATAACGAGTGTTGATGAAATGTTTGTCCACGAAACGAGTTTTAATAAAACAATAGGGACCCAGGGAGGAGCCTGTACAAATTAAAAACAAAATGGTGGCAACATGATTCACAGCAGTGTTCTAGGCAAAACACACTGCAAATTAAGTTAAAAAATTGAGCAACAAGTTCCAAGACATGCAAACTTTTGGCTTTTGTATGTTAAAGGAGGTGTGCAACGATTTCAGTGCTCAAATAATTTAGGAGTTGGTGTCTCTTTTTCTGAAGTAAAGAACAAAAAAACCTCTTGCCTGCATGTCCTAGTTTTTATTTTAAAAATTGACAAAGATTGAGGTTTTCGGCATTCCTGAACTCTTTCACCATCTTCCGAGTCACGTGCGCTGTGACGTGAATGGGGAAAAGGCGGGGTTCCGGTGAAGCTCTCTCTAGAGCCATCAGTGAGCAGCGAGAACTCACCCGCACGTGACCGCGCGCTTGCGCAGCGCGATCAACATGGCGAAAGGAGGAAAGTCTCGTCCAGTTCCGGCCATCCCCGTCCCCCTCCGGCTTCTGGCGGCTGTTCGCGGTAGCAGATAGAGCTGACAGTTTTGTTAACTTCGAATAGATGGCACCACTGAACCGCTGTATTTATTTATTTATTCCAATACTACTAACCCCATTCGGGGTTGTTGTAGGGTGGTACAGTTTGCAATATTACAAGCAGAGAAAAAAATATCCAACAGACAATTTGCACGTCAATATTCAAAGCAAATATAGAAGTCAAGAATGAAAAATTAGTAAACAACTTCAATACAATAGATACATTGCACTTTTAAAAACAGCATAAAATATTAGTTTATGGTGAAATGTGGGCATTTACGTAATCGAGGAATATTTCAATAGAAGAGGAATGAACAACATTTTGAGGCAGGTGGTTCCATTCGTTAATGGTTCGGGGGAAAAAAGAGAATTTAAAGCAGTTATTATGAGCGACGTCTTCCTCGTAAAGCTTGCCATGGTTGTACCGTGTTAATCGTTTGCTTGTATGGATAAGATAATTTTCTTTTGGAAGGTTGAAGTGATCGTTGGCTAATTCGTATAGAAATTTAAGTTTAGCCATTTTTGCTCTTTTTTCTAGAGAGGAGAGACCCAGTTGCCTGCAAAGTTCAGAGGGAGAGACGTGCCTACTATATTTATTGCAAATAAACCTCGCGGCCATTCTCTGAACTCTTTCTATCTTATTGATGCTGGAGACTGTGTGGGGGAACCAGACGACGTTTGCATACTCGAGCATAGGACGTATTAAAGTTTTGTAGGCTAGTAATTTAGTGGCAGGAGATGCAAATTTTAAAACTCGTTTAAGGAAACTCAGTTTGTTTAAAGCTTTATTAGTTGTGGAGTGAACGTGCGAGTCCCAACGTAAATTTTGACTTATGTTGAGGCCGAGGTATTTGTATTCACCGACTCGTTCCAAGAGGTTATTGCCTATCTGGTAAGGAAAGGAGTATTGTTGTCTTTTATTGGTTATGGTCATAAATACAGTTTCATTCGAATTTATTTCCATCTGCCAATCATGGCACCAATTTATGATGTGTTGAAGCGCATTATTTAGGTTAATCTGGTCATTTGGGTTATTTATTTCTGAATAAAGTATGCAATCATCAGCAAAAAGGCGAATCTTTACGTTAACATCTTTGACCAAGTCATTTATGTATATTAGGAACAAAAAAGGTGCCAGTACTGATCCCTGTGGGACTCCCGATGAAACTTTGCCTTTGAATGATGAGTGCGCATTAAGTGCTACGTACTGGTAGCGATCTGAAAGGTAGTCTTGTCGATGATACCAGGTTTTTGACGCATTTATATTTATGTTGGAACGACAAGATTTATAAAAAAATTGCCCTTTATCGAGCAGGTATTTGCACAACTTCCTATTTTTTTACAAGTCCCCCATTTACGTCGCGCTGCGTGGTTCTCATGGCCGTCGCTCGCAGCTGCAGGTCGAGAAATATTCAAACTTTTGCCTCGTGATTACGCGGCGGTATCGCAACATTTCGAAGAAAGGAGATATGTTTTCTGCCCTTTGTGACAAGATAAACAATGTCAAAAGTAGAAGATGCAAATTCTTTCAACGTTAAAATCGTTGCACAGCTCCTTTAACTTTATGCAGTAACAGCAAATTCGCCTGAACAGTTTCAGCATTTGAAAAGTCTGTCGGCAACAACGCTGGTCGGCAACTATAAACCAGCTTGTATTTCAAGAGCATTTCTAACAAGTTGATTGGATAGACTGCCAATAAGCAGACTCGTATTAATGCGAAAGCATTAAGGAGGAACTCCGCTCAATTCCGTAGATTTAGGGATAATGAGTGATTTCGAATTAAAGAGCCCTGGTAAAAGACACTACGCCGTTTGCTTTGCGAAAAACGGGATATATATTTTTAAATCTAATTTTAAACACGAGCGGAAATCAAAACCGAAACTTCGGCTCCGTCCGGCAACATTGGCCTCGGGCCGCCAAGTGCGCCAAGTACATGGCCATCACGTGGTACGATATGTCACATGATCCTCGGCCCAACGACGGGCGGGATTGGGGCGGGCGTGTGGCAGGCGCGAGTGTCGTCTGCACCGCACTCTTCGCCACGTTTTGGTGTCTACGGCATTCGACGACGTCTGCACAACTGCGGCATAAATCTGCGCACGTGGTGTCCGTAGTGTGGACGAAACTTTGAGAGACAATATTCACAAACGGTGAGACGACAACGGCGGTTGCGACCACCGTGGTTGCGAAGCAGAAGACGGCGGTAACGGCGGGACGCTGAGCGCCGATAGGCAACGTTGCTGACGTCATGCGCTACGCTCGCCCGGAGAAGTAAAAACAAGCAAAAGGGGGCCATGATAATGACGTTTAGCTCAATGTTGGCTCTGCCCACGCCGTAGCCTTGATTGCGCTGTTGGTTGTGCCTGAATTCGCCCGCTCGAGTCAGCCGATTTCGGCAACTTGGCGAGTTGCAAAGTTTGCCGGACCATTTAAGAAACATTTAGACAGAACTGCGTCGTAATATTTGGCGTGTGGTCTTTTTAGGCAATACTGAAGAGGACTGCATTGTTTTTTTCAAAATTAAGAATGAAGCGGAGTTGCCCTTTAACTGTCCCTTGGAGCAAACCGACGTTATCAGCTTTGAAGCTGTGCCAAACGGCACCTAAACTCCTTTCTCCACGCGAAAAGCCTAGCCAAACGGCACCTACCTAGTTTCCCCAATCCCAAAAGAACGGAGTGAAGCCGAAATCTGATGGATTCCGGCTTCGTCCCATTGGTTGGTGTGCGTCATAGTTTCAAGGAACGAGGCTCCCATTGGCCGCTGCGCGTCAGTTTCAACGACCGCCACCCCATGGCGCTGCATGTCTGCACCGCCTAAAGGCCATCCATCCTGGGAAAAATGGTGCCATTCATTGTTGTGGGAATGCTCGAGACGTGCCGCGCGCCACTTCTGGGAAGAACATGGCATCTGAAATTTGGCTGTGTTGCGCTGTGGCGCCATGATCTTCCCAAGGGCTGCATGTGCCTTGTGCATCGACGCACTTTTGCATTACTTTTAAAACATGAAGGGGCTTTAGCACCGCCAGCGCGCCGGTAACACCAAGTGTCTCGCCGCCAAATGAGGCAGCGGCTCCATGACCAAGGTCAGAGCAGCGAGGAGAGCACGCGCTTGGCCGTCGACGCAAGTGCGCCGCAGACGAAATAAGGGAGCGACATGCATGCTTTTGCATTCACAGCTCGTAAGAAGTGCTTAGGTGTACCTCGAGCCTTTGTTTTTAGATATTCCCACTTAGCTACAATAATCTTTCTTTGGTTGCACACACAAGCCATCCTAGCCCTGATTTTCAGCAAGTTCGCTCTTGATTTTGACTGGTTAATTTTGGAATATTGCGGTAGGCAAAATTTGTCGACGGCTCCTATTGAAGTAAAAGTAAATAAAAGACAATCAAGCAGTGTAGTTCCAGTAGATTTTATTCAAGGTATGTTAGGTTCAGCAGAGGTGTTTTCAAAAGCCAAAGAGCTGATCGGTCAAATTCCACAAGGGCATTATATGCACTTGTGATTCTTGTCTGCATACACAATTATATTTCAAGGCCTGGTTTAGACAATGACTAATTTATTAAGCTTCGCAAAGGAACAGCTTTAGGCATACTGCCCTCAACTTGGCAAATATTTTGCTTTCACAAAGAGTAGCAAAGTGGCACTGGCATTGTTTAAATTCTATGAAGTAACCTTGCAGCAAGACAACGAGTGTATTGGTGTCCCATCTTTAAGGAGGTCTGGAAGGTGTCTTATCTAGTTTGTTAGGACAGGATAGTGGCACAATAGCAACAATGTTTCTAATATTGTGGCCAAACAGGCTATGTATATTTTTATTGTGAAAGCTGGTAATGATCAATTGGACAACTTGCCTACACCTTAATCAAACACAGTAAACCTCTTAGATTTTTAAATAATACATTACTTCATTCAATTTCAAGCTTTCAAAGCATAAATCGTTTCTTTTCTTCCAGCTAGATATGTTGAATCTAGCTCTTAATCCTACAAGAAAAAGATCTGTCACATGTCCTGTTTGTGCAAGATGGATTCAGACCTTAGTCAAAATGCCTAATCAGACTTTTGAAAGTAACCATTTGAAGCGGCTGATCAGCGATACCAAAGTAGCAAAGTTGCCCTTCTAAGAAAGCAGGGAAAAAAGCTTATCTTATCACTTGGCTATAGTGGAAACTTTACAGACAGAGCAGCACTCTTTTATACAGTAACATGCCATAGCTTAGAAAAGCAAGGTGCAGACCCAAAAATTCAGTCTCTTTGGGAAAGGTGGACACTGCTGTTTCAGTGTTCCACCTGATCAAATCCTGCGAGCTTTGAAGCTCTTCACTGAGAGTGGGGGACAGACTCCTAAAAGCCTGGAATGTTGACTAGGTAGCACGTAAAGCAGCGAATAACTATCCACGCAGGCTCGTTTGCCCCGGAGATTCGGCCTTGGTCCCTGCTTGTTATCCCTTGAGCCGGCCCTCAAATTGCATGTCGGATTTACTCCCTAAGCTTGCTTCTCGTCATTGTCAATGTCCTCAACACAGCCTGTACACAATGCATGCCAATAACTCTGCTCCTGCCTGAAACGCGAGCTGTAAGATACAAGGAAACGTCCAGTTGGCATAACAAAACCCGGAACTCTGGTATACACTTTTCTCCATAACTTTTTGCCTTGCCTATGACTGTCACCTGTACACATCACAACACATAGGCTACAGGTGCGTTAACCATCCAATGCATGTAGCAGCACTCAAATACACATGGGAATACAGTCCTTGGGCTCGCTGACTTGGCAGCCCAACACCACACCCCGACTTGAACATCATCTTTCAAACTCGTGTTACACGGGAATTCACACAACATCCATCGTCCGTAATACTACAGTCAAATATGCTGGGCTACCGGTGAAGAAGGATCGACATTAACTGTGTAGGACATAGTGAGATATTAAGTGCGGTAATCTCTCTTCTAAGTCGCATTCTTTGCTCAGGTCTTGGTTCACAAAATGAGCTGGGACTCTGAACACACCTACAGTGTGCTTGTAACAGTGTGCCTTGGTTCATGACACTGCTACAGAAAGGTGCAGCAGCAGTTGTGCACCGCCGGTCCGTTTGATTAGCTGATCAGCTGCGGTGACACTGCAGCATCAGTTGTTGCCATAAGCTACAGCTGTTTTTGCAGCACACAGTTGCAGCCAACGACAGGAAACCATGAAACCCTGTGGTTCGTGCTTGGCGAGATTCTGCACAAAATAATGTTGCAGGAAGCTTCTGGCATTACCAATGTTTAAAGAACCAAAACACACAATGGACAGGGGTTTCTTTCCCTTTCTGCACGGGAACATGAGTACATGTTGTTTGGCAACCAGCATCTACAACTGCTCTACCGCAGCCAGAGGGCCATGAAAAACAGTATTTGGATAATTGACAGCCCCTGCGCAACATTTTGTGTGACCAAACCCAACAATGTGCATCAAGTGTCCTCTTTCCAAAACTCTACAATACACACATGTCCGTATACACGATAACTGCTTCGATTCCATGCCAGTATGGTGGGAACGTACAGCTTCAGAACAAGTCCCGCTGATTCATCTGCTAGCATGCAAAGCAACACTTGTGACCTTCATCATTAGCCGTCTCGTTTAATCAAGCTATGTCTATAGTAAAATAGGTACAGTGTTATAAACATCTTCCTCTCTAATAAAAAATATATATCTCCTCTCCAATGATACTTTCAGGTGAGTATATACATATAGTTTCATGCCCATCTTACAACTGTTTTTTTTCTCTCAATATTGTGAATTTGTACTTTCAATGCTAAAACGAAACAAGCAGATAGCTTGCTGAAGACATCTGACAAATAGACTGTCCATTGCTGACGTAAAAGCAGGATGATTGTTAATGATTGTGTCTTTAACCCCTTAACCGTTTCTAGTTTTGGGGAATTTCTGACCCTCAATTGCTTAATTGCTGTCTTCAAAATTACATTTGTTGCCTTCAAAATCAAGCCTCTAGCCACAAAAAAAAAAAGTATTTATTATTGTTATTTTTTTTTAAATTTAGTGCTGTTATTTGTTTGGCAGAGCCTCAAATTAAGCCATGAGCGAGCCCGGTTCATCCAAAACAATCGAGCGCATGAACCAGGTAAAGCAGATCAGCTATACTCGTCCTAAACAATTTGGGGATCGGCTCCACGTTGACGAGCTAGGCTCGTCCAAAATGGTTAAGGGTTAAAGCAAATTATTGCAGTTCAAATTTGTTCTAGCATCAACGGCAACACAGCTTGTAACCAACTGAAACACAATGAAAAGCAGTGAGGCTCATTTATGGCTCCCACATCTAAAAATAAATGCTGCAATATATTAGGAATTCTGCATACACACAAAGAGGGACAGGCAAAAAGTGCCACCAGACACAAAAACAACAAAAAAATTCCTGAGTGTCACACACAACAAAATATACACTTGTAAATACAACTTAGTAAGATGAGTATGATCGCAAACGAATTGAGCAATATGTCACTAAAACCAAATTATATTCCGTCTAAAATGTGTGATCACTAAATTGCCTGGTGCTATACCTCAAATATTGAGGACAATCAACTTGTTTAAAAATATGCTGAGGTAATTTATGTTGAATGTAATATGGTATAGACTGACTGAAAAGTGTAATGGACGAGTCTTATTGCACTTTTTCCATGCATACGCAATAGTGCGATGGTATGTCAGAATGGTGGGTTTAGAGTTCCACAGATACCAAGGCTATGTTCAATGTTAAAAAACAGTCGTCAGTGCAGACATGAACATGAAGTGTACCGCTTGCGATTTCTATACGGTTTCTGAGCATATGCAGTACAATTGGCACTGACATAAAATCAATATGACACATACCACCACGAAGACATCAAATATTGACCATTGTGATAGCAGTACATAAAAGAAAGATCAAAATTGTTCGCTGTTTCTTGCTGTCAGTAAAAAAGCAACTGCAAAAGTCTTTTTCATACTTAACAGAGGTAGAGAGAAACATCAAGTGTAGTAACCAAAGATATACATCAAATCAATGTCCTTATATTCAATCTGACAGTCACGCTAACCAAAGTATGAAACACTGTATCAAGAGCCGACAATGGCAACTACTTAAGTTTCACGACCACCTAATTCTCTGAAATCATCTTAATCTTTGCATTTGCTAAAGTTTGTAACATTGAGTTAACAAAAGCTTGAAGAGTTTTAGTGGCGCATACGAAATAACTATACTACAGCTTGCGTAATTATAATCAAAAGCCAATTTAACCAAGATATATATTGAACGCTTTTTAGATTCATTTTGGAAGTCTTGGTCCAGTCCTAGGGTTGCCTTTTCGGCGAATGTTTAGCGCATGCGCCTGAGTTTCGAACTTGAGTGTGATTTCAGAGAGTGCACCCTCGATGCTGCCTTTGGTTGGCCCCCACTCGCAGCCCTTACGATAATCATTCCGCGGTCTGAAATATATTAAAGGAAACGTGCCGAGGAGAAACGTAAATACCCGCACAGAAGGTTGACGTCACAAATCCAGAAGGAAACCTCCCGACATAATAAAATCAACCGAAGACGGGTGCACGGGGTTTAAACAACAGGGTGTCCACAATTGAGTACATCCCAACAACAGGGTGTCCACAATTGAGTACATCCCAAACCTGGTGCCGGTACAAATGCACGTATTTTTGCTCGCGTTCCTGGCGGTTGGCACTGTTTCTCGTCGTTCTCTGCAGTGGATGATATGCGTCGCATTGTCTCTCGTCGCCTCCAGAGAGGCGAATGCAAGGTGTCAGGTAACGGAGTGGCGCACACGCCCTTGGGCCTCCCGTTATGTGCTGCTCTCGAGGGGGAAGGCCAGGTGGGGGCTGCCGCTGGGCGGACGTGACATGGGAAAGTTGCGAGGCCGGCAGCACCCCAGCGTGCGAGGAGTGACGGCACGTCGGCGCTGCGCACTCAGTTGGCGGGCTTTGTGGTGCAGGGCATGAAAAGAACAGAATGTGTATCAGGTTGTTAAGGTGCTTCGACGGTACATGCACAGCACGGCTACTGCATCGCCAGTTCTTCCCGTTTCGCCTATAAACTTGAAAAGCTGTCACGAAATGTACTAGTGCTGCGGGAAGTTCTCGGAGCATCAACCTAAGCAGTAAAGTTGAGTGCCCGTCTGTACCGTCTATAAATAAAATGTAGAAAGTGCCAATTTTTTCATAGCCGCACAGTGTACGTATGTCAATCTAATCACTTGAGGTAGAAGCACTACAAAGTTCCGGTTTGGGCGAGGAAAAGAAGTACGTACTAGTACCTAAAGTTTCATGATAGATAATTAAGAGAAAGCTTTCAGTCTTTTCTTTTTTTTATCGAGGGTATATGTATTTTTAACGAAATACATTTTGTGGATATGAATACAAATGTGAAACATCAGGCACAAAAATAAAACAATCATTATAAGAAGAACCAAAAACCACATAAAAAAAAGAGCGTAACAAATGTTGGGAAATTTGAATGGTCAGCTTCATGAACGATACGCTCGAGCAACAAGCTGCACTTAGTGAGAGAGAAGCTTTTAATTGGCTAGTACCAGAGGAGAAAGGACACTTTGGCACAATCGGAAAGCGCCAATGGGACACTGCAACAAAATTTCGGTGCTTATTTCTTGGTGTATACGTGTTCAAGGGAGCAGTATCACATCGAACATACTAATATTTTGTTAAAAAAAGTAGGCATGGGCGAATAGAGGATTTTGGGTCCGAATCGAATTCGAAGCGAATAGTGATTTTGGCCGAATAATTTCGAATCGAATAGTTCGAATAGTACAAGCAACAAATACCACAAGATATGTTTAAACCAGGGTGTCGAACCGGAACCGAACCGAACCGAAAACCGGAACAGAACCGTTATTTTTAGCCGAACCAGAACTGAACCGAAATCTTCGCCGCCATCTTGGAACTGAACCGGAACCGAACCGAAAAAAATATAACGGTAACCGGTTCAAAACGGTTCAAGGTAATTTTTTTTATTTTTTAGTATCAGAAAATGAACATATGGGAATAAAAAATTGGCGGCTGTATTTCTATATATTGATCAAATCGTCATGTACAGAATTGCAATGTATGATAAATTGTGGGTTTTCGTGGCGCTTTTGTATTGGCACTATGATTAACCATGTGTCACGTTGTCACGTGACGTCATGGTGTCAATACATGTTGTCAAGTAATGTCACGTGACCTCGTGACGTCACGTGACTCACGGTGTCAACTCGATTTAACTTGAGGAAGTCACTAGATGTATTAACCTTGTTGACAGCGTGACGTAACATGACATCACGATTTTGTACCGAGAGTGACGTGACACCGTGACGTAAGCGATTTTCAAAACCTTTAGTCGAGTGCTCGGGTTCATGACAATCAGCATCGCCAAACATTCGGATAACGGCTCATGTCAATTAAATATGATAATAGCCCAATTCTAACAATATCTGAAGCTCAGCCCAAGCTTTTGATTTCCAAACCCTAGCCGCCTAGGGCATGACTATGATGAACACTGACGGTATATAATTAGCGTCAGATCACGTGGCCGCTTGTTCAAATGGCGAGTTGAGGAGGGGATCGACAGCTGTCTCTTTCCTCTATTTTTTCTGCATCTGCTATTACGCGGAGGGGAAACTAATGGATGTTTTCGCAAGCTATCAACGTCAGGGGTTACTTCTTAACAGTATTTATTGAAAGTACAAAAATATGTTTCAAGACCAATTTTACATCATTGAGGCACCCAAACATTTTTTCGTTGTTGCTGAACTGCATCCGAAAGATGTCCCCGAGAATAGAAGTATTGAAATGACTAAATGCGACTTATTAATATGACGTTACATAAAGCTACATGTGTGTACGGAAGGAATACCTAAAAAAAAAGATTTTAGTGACCTCAGAGGGACAGCCGAACGTTGGCAGTCGCTGTAAGTCTCACACGAGCGTCGTTCTCAAGTTATTGCCCAAGTTTCGACCCCCTCTGTATTTTGCTTAAAGGAGCTATAACAAAATTTTTTCGACGCGGAAGGACGAGTATCGTCCTTCCGCGCCGGTCGCAAGCGGGTATGTGAACTTTTATAAAGTAAAATTTATTGATCATTATAAAATATATATTTGATTACTAACTGAATGATTTGACAACATAAATTAAGGGCCGACCACCTTAAAGCAATGCACCCCCAAATTATCTGAAAGGTTCTCTGCAAATCTTTTCCGGCGTTTTTATCCTCGACAGGCACGTTGTAAGCAATAACGGGCGAGCGCCTTACACACATTTACTGATTTTTGAACCTAATTTAAATAACTATGTGTTCCTCACACATATATCTTCTAAAACATATAGAAGTCTGTTATTGCCTCTTTTACATGGTGAACATTAATTTAATGTGTCTGTGAGCTGGACAAAAACAAAAGTAAACAGGGCGCGCGGCGGAATTCTGGCGAGTACGCACGTGCAAACTCGTCAGAAAGTGTCCAATAGACCCGTGCCGAAATTCAGTGCCATCTGGTGGTCCGTAAAGCAGCTTGGGTTTTGCCATATCAATGGCGGAAATGAACTTGCCTGGCACAGTCACTTCGCAAGTCAACGGTACGCGAGGAATTGTTCAGTGTGAGTTCTTCTCGATCACTTTCAGTTCGATGGTGACCAAGAACCTGTATTCAGAACAAAGCTCCAGCCCACTCCAGGTGCCTCGAGAAATATAAGGCCAATTGTGTGCCACACCACAGATTGACTGAATCTGAGTTATTAGAAATGAACGCTTACGTAGCTCTTGTGTTCCATTTCTACGTCTCGTCCGTACTCACCCCCGAATGTACAGACCTCGCAACATCCGCTTGAGGAGCATCTTCAACGTCTCCCTTCATCAGAAACTAGGAGGCCGCCATTGGTATGACACAGATGCCATTCCACAGATGATGATAGTGATCAAAGTGGCCAGACTGAATTTCGGAAAGGGTCTATTAAGTTGCTGCCATGTCGAGTAGAACGTGAAATACTACTTCGTTTTACTTAACAAAAGAATCTTCGAGACGCTTAAGCTTCGCCTTTAAAAGTGAAACGCGATAGCGTTAACGGGCCTGGTTTGCATCGCATTCGCTTTTGCCGCGTAGCGTGCCTCGCGTGTGCTTACACTCTAAAAAAGACTGTGCGTCCACTTTCCCCGCACAACACTCGGAGAGCCATTGACCGTAACTTATGGAGGCAGCTCAGCGAATAACGATGCCGAAACATATGTTTAGACCAAAAAACGCAGTCTGAGTTGTGACATTAAGCAATGCAAAACGTCACGCTTGCACTGCTCAATCTCACAACTCAGACTGCGTTTTTAGGTTCAAACATATGTCGGCATCGTCATTGAACTGGCTGCCTCCGTAAGTTGTGGTCATTGGCTCTCCGTGTGTTGTGCGGGAAAAGTGGACGCACGGGCATTTTAGAGTGTATAGTCAAAAGTGCCTGACTCGCAACCGAAGGGTCGTGGGATCGAATCCCGCCTAAAATTCTTAATTTTTTTCTTTAAAGGGGTACTCCGGCGATTTTTTCATGGTCGTTGATTTGCTTCAAAATTGGCTCAACACACCGATAGACATGGCTCTACGAGTTCCCCAAGTATTGTGTGAAAAGAAAAAAATTCGCGAAGTTATTGAATTTTCGAATTTCGCTTTCATCGTGTTTCTCAAAGTGGGAGTCCCTACTGGCAACATTGAAGTGTGACGACATATGTGGTATAAAGGGGGCAGTAAGCCATGTTCCCAACTCATTACAAGACGTTTGATGGTGGGAAAAGAATGTTTGGTAACTGATTCACTGAGAAGCACGCAAAAAACACTTGACATACTCTGTTTAAGACTACATGCACGACCTGAAAGTCTTTACCATGTGTGACGTCACACCACTGAAGAGCGCGCGAAAATTTGAATGCTGGTTTTGGCATCAACTCATTTACGGTTTTCTCAATTGCTATTTTGTATTTGGAGAAAATAAATAGCATACCGTGACGACTGAAGCCCGGGTAGTCAGAAAATGCAATTTGTTTAGGTAGCTCAAAAAACGGCCGGAGCACCCCTTTAAAAGACACCCCCCAAAATATTTTGTTAATTTTTTGCCAGGCGCTTCATTATGGTGTTGGAGGACTACCCAATTAATATTTTGCAACAAAGTAGCGTATATTTTTAATAAAGCCAAAAGTCGCAACTGCTCAAAACCGAAACCGAAACCCGCGCACGGAGGTCAGAGAAGTGGAGAGGAGAAAGTGAGTGGCGGAAGTCACGTGGCTACACCCGACCGTGCGCTTTTTTTTTTCTCCTCTGCGTAGCAGACGACATGCGTGGCGGCGTAGCAGGAACTGTTTGCCGTGCGATTCTTTTTGCAGTTATGTTTGTTCCGCTCGCTGTTCTGTACTCCAAGATGAGTTGTTTTGTACATTGAGGAGTTGGAGATGAGTAGTGAGTGCCCGTGGTGAATTTCCGTGATCGGCTCCGAAAAGAATACACCCAAGATGTTGCGTGAAGAGCTGGCTCACATGTCCTGCGTCCGAAAAAAAGTGGCATTGTGCGACAGAGTTTCCGAAAGATCAACAGGATCGGGACCAATGGCTGGCTGCAATTCCTGTAGATCATTTACGGGCACCTCGGAACGCTGACTGCATATGCTCCTTGCATTTTGTGGAAAGTGATTACATTGAGTTCGCGGGTGTCAAAAAGGAAATCCCATACCATTTAGTTCAGCGATGTTTTGTCCACAACATTTGTTTGTTATTTTTTTTTCTTCAGTGATAATTGTAAAAAAAAGCAACGTAAACATTGCAAAATCTGTGAAAGAAAAAAAAAGGTACGCTATCACTGGGGATTGAACCCGGTCCTGCCGCGTGTGAAGCGGACGTCTTTCCTCTGAGCTACTGGGGGAACTCTTTCCTCAGTAATAATGCAGCCGGCAAACTGTAAGTTGGAAAGTTTGCTGCCGATTTTCCTCCAGCAAAAGCACTCCCGGGTCGAAGTCGGGAAGCACCACGCATTGGCAACATTCGCACCTAGTAAAGAAATCGTACGCGTGCATATTCAACTAGAAGTACACACTTCGTGCTTGACGTTTGTGCGAGCGATGTCTTCAGCCACGAGAAGGGAGCGACGGCTCGGCGACGTCTTCGTGCAAATCGGCTTGGTGGTCGGATGTGTCGTACGGGATGAATACCAATTCTTTTGATCAATACCAAATTTCTCTTTTAAAGGCAGACAGAATTCGCCGGTACCACGAGCGACAGCTCTGAAGTAGAGGTCCCACATCCGTCATCCGCTGCCATCGCCGTCCCCGCAAGTCCCACGATACGCGAAACGACGCACGCACAGAATGCTTCCGGTTCTCTGTGGAACTTTTTTTTTTCAATCAACGTATTTGCAGCTTTTTAGGAGCCACAAAAAATGGGTTTCATATTTTTTTCTATTTTTAATAGTGAGTGTGTGCCTTCAGTGACCAACAACTTTGATTAAATTTGGTGGTTGCGTCGAAACCTTAGAAAACGGCCCGGGACCACGGAAAAGAAAGTGAGCGAGACTCGAACCGGCCAGTTCTTGATCGGCGGTTTTCGGGCGGAAAAAACCGAATTTAGAGCCGCAAATTGTGTTCTGGGTAGTTGGACTCTCATATGTCATGTACAGTCGGCACGGAATGAAACGCGAACAGTAGGTGCATGGTTTTCGCTAGATGCTGCACCATCTGAACCAGATGGGAGCTGCAAGAAGATGGCTCCTCCTTCGATGTGTTAGACTCTTGCTCAGTGCATCCAAACCTTCGGTGTTGCGTCTCTAGGTGACTCAGCGTGGGTCGAAAACCATGCGCTCCTTGTTCGCGTTTCATTCCGTGCCGACTGTACAATTAAAAATCTCGGCAGGCATAAATACCCTGTCAGTGTCCCTTTAATGACTTCAGAGGGGTGCAAATAAAGATTACACTTTTGTTGCATAACATAACAAAAAAATCAGCAGAACCCATCCTTTGGGAATGATTATCTACGTTAATGCGAATAGCATCAAACGGTGCGGAGTTATGCGGCCGTTCGTCAGGTGGCCGGCACACTCTAGATACGCCAGCCCACTCTTGAGGCGATTCTAAATTTGTTGACACTTTCACAGCCCTGCGCACGATCTCCGCAGCCCAGCACGTGCGTTTGTGTCACTTAGGAAGGCGAGCAAAGCACGCGCCATACGCACAAACACGCAAGATGGTACCGACCAGACTTTCTGGCGTCTCAGCTAGTCTCAGCAACGGTATCTAAACGGTTGTTTATATCTTTACCATAGGACGTGCTTTACAGCGCTGTCACAGCTACCGGTGCGCGCGCGTTCCATGCACGAGGGCTCATTCCGCTCTCGTGAGGCTGAGCACGGCCGCTACATCACCCTCTCCCGAGCGTGGGAGAGGGGTGCATGGAACGCGCGCGCACCGGTAGCTGTGACAGCGCTGTAAAGCGCGTCCTATGGTAAAGATATAAACAACCGTTTAGAGTGCGTTGAATGACTGCCTTCATAGCTCTGTGGTTAGCGCGTCTGCCTGCTGATCAAAGGGTCAACGGTTCGAATCCCAGCCGGCGCCGGTCTTTTTTATTTATTTATCGACCCGCGGCGTAAGAGGTTAGATAGCCAGATAGATACATAGATAGACGAAAAGTGCGTGAAGTATCCAAAGAATGCTATTCGCATTAATATAGAACCTTACTTAATTGGTGCCTCTCTAGAGTCATTAGCGAGTTTTAATAGACAGTGTTTCCTGCTCCGCCAAGCCCTCCGCTACCCGGAACTCTACAGCCAAGGCCATCGGCGCGCAGGTGCAGTGGCGGTTTCTTTGTAGCGGAGGGCTAGCGGAGGGGGAAACACCGTCTACTAAAACTTCCTATTGGGGCAGGCCATAGCCCGCTCGCCGCCGCCGCCACTGCCACCGCCATTGCCGCCACCCCCTCCCCCCCTTTCTGAGCACGCCTATGCCTCTTATTAGCATCCCAGCATAGTGCCAGCACTAGTAAATTGCCCCGCAAAATCGACAACCTAGAGCAGGGAGCCTCAAACTTTTCAATCTCAGGGAATGCTTATATTTCTCGAAGTGATAGTCGAGCAACTCCTCCTAGTACTGGCGCTGACGCAAGAAAGAACTGTAGAAGCCCACAGACCATGTAAACACTTGTGCCCATACTAGTCAGTGTTGGACTCATAGCTATACGCATCCAATGGGAACTCGTACGTAACTCGTATTAAACTGGAAGAGCAGCTTACTTAGGCGCAAGGATGTTCGAGGGAATTTGGGAACCAATGAAGGCACTCTGGGGAACCCAGTTTGAATACTCAAAGCATGGCTTTTCAAACTGGGTTCCCAGGAACTCGGATTCCCCAGAGTACCCTCATAGCTTGCTCCCAAATTTCCTCGACCCTCCTTCTAAACACAGCGCTTTTCTAGTTTGACCGTTGTGGCCTGAGCAACCCACTGATGCAAAACTACGATCCGAACACTCCTTAGTGGTACAGTCGAACCCGGATATATTGAATTCAAAGAGGATCGTAAAATAGTTTGATATATCGATAATTTGATATACAAAAATATGTTGACTTAAAGGGGCACTCAAAGTCATTTTTGAAAAAGGTCGTTTTTGATCTTATATTGTTTAAAATGTGTTACAGTCAAACCCACTTATAACGAACGCAATAGTTCTGCAAAAAGTGGTCATTTTATCAGTAGTTCGTTATATCTGGACTTACCTTTAAAACATAATAAATAAGGATGATGAAGCTGGTATATGTAGTTTCACTCTGCCAGCTCTTTATTTAAAGTAACTGTGCAAGATTCTAACGCGCCCCTAATTCTAACGCGCAGGCAGATTTAGCTTTCAGAAAACCAAAAAGTAAATTACTGCCGATTCTACCACACAAGTAAAACAATGAAGATTGACCACATACCTCATAGAACAGATTTTATGAAACGCACGCCAACACGAAAATAAATGCCGTGCACTAGTCGGACGATGGTTCTTCGCTGTCCACAGAGGTAATTAATACTTGCTTAGGTCTAAAGCGTTTAAGTGCTGCGCTTCCTGCGCATCTACCGAGCCCGCGGCCGTCGCCTCTGGCAGGGTCGTCTTTCAAACACTTTGCCAGCTCGTTGGGTTGCTGGGATTGCGAGGCTACGAAGTGCTGCGCCGTTGTTATCTTTTCCGCCAGCGTGACGCCCTTACGTTTAAATAAAGCCTCATAGTGTTTCTTCTTTTCTTTTTTTTTCCCACTTTAAACTGACAGACACGAGTCCGTAGACAATTCATTTTAACGCGAGAGAATGTGCGTGATACCGATACCAAAATGGCGAAAGTAAACAAACGGTAACGATGGTGGTGGGGCTAGCCACCTTACTTGCATTGAGTTTTTCTTGAGTTGAATACAGATATGGTGGCTGTAAGGGAGGTGTGCCGAACAGAAAATCGATAGCATGCCACTTGTTCACGACGCCGATGGCACCGGTGCTCCTGCGCCTGGTGCCATCGTGCGGCGGTACAATGGCACCACGCATAGAGGTGCGTCCTGTATGAGCACGCGGAGTATGAGACGCTCTCGTGCCCCTTCGAGCAGAAATGCACCGGTAGCCATGGCTACAGCGCCACTTTTTCGTCATGAAGCGGCGGCACGTAGAACTATCCAAGAATGCGGAGAGCTCGGCACACCTACCCCTAAAGCCACCATAATACAGAGATAGAACGAACGAACACAGCACAGCGTGGTTGACTTCCTCTGCCTTTTCTTCTCCTTCCCGCACACGCACAATCGGCAGACTACGCGACCCGGGGGAGCGTTTTTACTTTTGTAGTTTTGTTTTCTCCCTGCTGCGCGGCCGTGGAAATGACCTTGAGAGTCTCCCGGAGCGCCGCGCCCAAAATGTAACTCATTTACCGTAAAAACCCGCATATAATACGAAGCATGATTTGAGGACAGCGAAGGAAAAAAAAAGTTTTCCTTCGCTGTCCTCAAAGAAAGCGAATATTTTCCGCGTAAAATACGACCCAGGAAGTCTTTAAAAAAATGTTTATCTGCGTCGTAATTGAACCTTAATCACTGTCATCACTTCCATCAGACTCCTTATCCGACGCCTCCTCCCAAAGGCAGTTTTCTTCAGTGCCGTCGAGCGCATTTGAAATCCCGCACTTCTTGAAAGAGCGAGCGATGAGCGTGCGCCGACGCAGTGAAAACCCGGTGCGGCGCATACAGCGAGCAACCCCGGCTCGCCGAAGTTCTCTCGCCTTCTCTTGCAGCAGCTCAGTATTTACGGCGAGGTGCTGTTCACGTTGCTCTCATACAAAGTCGCCGAGACTTGCCTCGACGTCGGCGAACACGCCATTCTTTGGGCCTCTACGCTTGTTCTCGTTTCGTTGCACGCGAACAGAGCTTGCTTTCGTCGTCTCCATCCGTGGATGCCGCCTTCATTTACGACTAATTGTCGTCCGGCAGCACTGTTGCCGATGTCTTCCGCAACCATAATGACTTTTCTTTTGAAGGCGGCCGAGCCAGCTAGGCATTGTTTTCGCCACGACCAAGTTTTCGCTTCGACGCCATTGTCTCGCCTGACTGTGGACGCATGATGGCGCCCGGACATTGTGAGTTTAATGATGACGATAGCTGTTTTGAACGCCATATTGCTTCGAAACCGAAACTTCGTCAAACTGCGTTAGGTCGCGCCTCATTAAAGGGGCCCTGCAATGGCTTTTTTACTAATTTTTAATTTGCACCAAACATGAGCGCACTGAACGTAGTAACCTAATGACACTTTTCTTTTCTCGAATTTCGATTTATTTTAGAAGTTATAGGCAAATTAAAATTACAAAAACAAGCAAAAAATAACCTCCTCCTTCATGACGTCCTTGGTTGCTTGAGTGGCCGTGAACTAGACGAGGGGTGGTGAGCTGAGCGAGCGCTCACGGCTGCCGTACTCCGTGTCGACGGCGCGAGAGGGCGCCACTAAAGCGTGTTCTGGATAGGCTGTATGTAGCAGGCAGCTAGAGCGGCTCTCATTGCATTTGCTGCGCGATTAAACACAAATTCGGCATGACACTTCATTGGCCACAAACGACAGCAAACACGGGGTAAAGATCAGTTCAGAATGGGAGCCACTTCGCGCTGCCATACCGCGAAACGGCCAAACCGCAAGACAAAGCTGCTCACCGAAGGCCTTGGGAACGCTCAGAGCCGGCCAGGTCCTTCGGTCCCTACGGCCGCAGCGCCGCCGCGTACATCCGCGACCTTTCCGTGTCGGCGCCTGATCCCACTACTCCTTTCTAGTAGGCGCCGCCTTTTCCACCGAGGTGGTGGCGGGTATGTCGACGGATCATTTCTTGTTTCCGTACTTTATAAACTGCATTTGTTTCTTTTCTGATCTCAAATACTGAACAAAAACTACTTTTATAAATAATTGAAACGGTTCGCGCCACTTATATTTTGTATTTCGACTAAAAAGAAGCTTTTAGCGGCTCTGACCAGTAGTAAGCCCAGGACCTAAGACGTCACATTACGCGCTTTCGGTACCGCGGGTCGCCCCCGTCGGTGGAGGAGGTTTCCGCGTCGTCCGGTTAAAATATGACGCACTGATATTTAGTGACTTTCTCCGTGCCCGCTGGCTTGCCCGATCCCCAAGAGACGTGGAAACCGCAAAAAAGGTAGACGCTTAATTATGATTGCAGGGCCCCTTTAAAGCTGAAAATTGTTAACAAATCTTACATGGCCAATTCGAAAAAAAAAAGCCTCGTATTATATGCGGGTTTTCACGGTACTTTTTTTTTTCTTTTTCGCATGCGAGATTCTTTTTTTTTTTTAAATGTATCTTTTTTTTTGCGCGCGAGATTTGTATTTTTTTTTCCAAAGCGGACTTTGTGTTTGTTGTAACAGTATGATGCTTTGAAAAACGGTCATTTTATCTGGACCAATTTTAATGGGTAGGGCCTTAAACTCATATATTTTCTGATAGCGGGTCGTTATAACCGATAGGTCGTTATATGTGGGATCGTTATAAGTGGGTTTGACTGTAGTTCCCACATATACCAAGTCCTATATTACAAAACTGCCTATTCATCTCAGGGCAATAGAAAAACATGCAGACTTTTTTCTCGCGGACTACATAGTGTGGATTAATGAAAGCCCTACAATACGCGCATATTCCGAATGATTTTATTATAACTTGTTTCAAAGAGAGCCCGAGTCTTACCTTATTCGGATAAGACTTCTATTTTTCTCCGCAGGCGGAGCCATCGCTTGCAACTCTCCGACAAGTGCCCTTTGTCGACCACTTCACTTGGAAGAAAATTCTTCCCAAAAAGGGTGTGTCGCAATCTTTGAACACGCTTTTAACAAGGAAATAAGCTACCCATTCAATCCCCACTCCTGCCCATTTCGATCTGGATGAGCATCGTACCGGCGTGCGGTCGTGTATCACTACTGCGTGGTGCACGTTAAAAGACCCCAGGCTAGCGGTTGTACTGCACTGGCTAAATTTCTCATCTACAGCTGAGCCTCGTCGCCCGTTGAGGCAGACCAAGTTCTAGGCTGTATAAACATACATACAACCCAATTTTTAAGCTACCCACGGCTGTGGTTTCAGGTTTGTTGGGATGCTTAGAGCGTCTAGATTGAATTGTCACCACAAAAGGACGATCTCAGAATCGACTTCAGTGCCTCTTTAAGCTCCAGTTGAAATTTACGCGCGTCTCTACTAATGCCGAAGGCCGCAACAAACGGGACCTTGCCAAGTAGAGCCTCTAAGAGCCGCTAAATACAGTAGAGCTTAGTTGGTGAAGATCACAAACACCTTCGCGTTTACGGACGGTGTTTGCGATCGCTTACGCCTAGCCACGACCTCCACACAGACCCGGCAACAACTAAAACACAAAAAATAATAATAATAATTAAAAAAAACAAGTTGCAGTAAAAAAAGAAAACAAAAAAAAACATTCTATTTATAGAATAAAGTTAAGCAAGCACCAAAAAAGAAACCTCACTAAATTCAGGCAGCAAAAAAAGAAAGGCAAAAAAAAGAAAACTCGGGCAAAGCAAGAACGGCAAAAGAAAAAGGTAAACAAAGATGAGGCGTTCTAAGTATGATTGCTCAATTGTTGTCAACGCGCTAGACTTGGAAAACATTTTTTTTAATTGCTTTTTTTTTATTTTGGGGCTTAGGGCCTGTTCACACTTGCGATTCTGGGACAGTCGCTGGAGCGACTAGCGACAAGCGACTGACTGGCGACCACCAGTATTCACACCTGATTGAGCGACCGACGAGTCGACAGGCGCGCTGCCAACTTAACGGATGATAATCAACACCTTCCCGAGTGGCTGAACGGTTTTTCTGATCAAAGGCGCCAGCAGGAAAAAACAAAAAACTTAATGGTGAGAATTCGGAACGTAAAACAACGGCTATATGTGCGCTCTCTCAACCGTGATATTGTACATTGCCACGCCGAAAATGTCGCCGATCTCGTTCCAGGTCTGCAGCTTTTCGTCCCGATCCTTGTGGTCGGGGTGCCGCTTATTGTAAAGAAACGGATAGTCTTTGACAGCATTAATAAGAGCTTCCACGGACAACTCCATGCCAGTTACCTCTGCCGTGCGCACAATGCTACTTTCCGCGGGAAGCAGTGCCGGATGTAAACAAACGCACGCATCACTTCCGACGAGACTGCGATTGGCTCCGCCGTCCAGCGACTCGTTTTTGCCACTTGAAAAATCGGTCAGGGAGCGACTGCCCAAAACCGGTCGGTAGCGACCTGTATTGGTCGCGGAGCGACCAAAAACCAGTCGCTAGTCGCTGGCCGCTCCAGCGACTGTCGCAAGTGTGAACGGGCCTTAAAAGGACACTGACACCCTGCAAAATTTTTTTTCCTTTTTTGTCAGGCGATTTATTATGGTGTCGGAATACTACCCAATTCATATTTTGCTACAGAGTCACCTATCTTTTTAAATAAGCCAAAAAACGCAACTGCTCGACACCGAAACTCCCGCACCGCACGGAGAAGTGGAGAGGATGAAGTGAGTGGCGGAATTCATGTAACTACACCCAACCGTGCGTTGTTGTTTTTTTTTTCTTTTTCCGCACGTAGCAGATGAAATGCGTTCGTTCGTTGTGCGATCCCTTTGCAGTTGTTTGTTCCGCTCGCTGTTCTGTACTTCAAGATGAGTTGCTTCATAAAAATAAAACTGTTGACAATTAGTAGTGAGTGCCCGAGTGCCGTGGTGAATTCCCGTGATCGGCTCCAAAAAGAATACCCCCAAGATGTTGCGTGAAGAGTTGCCTCACATGTCCTGCATCTGAAAGTGGCATTGTGCGGCAGAGTGCACAAGTTTCCGAAAGATCAACGGGTCGGGATCAATGGCTGGCTGCAATTCCTGTGGAACAGTTGCGCGAAGCTCGGAAGGCGGACGCTACCCGATTCATATGCTCCTTGCATTTTGTGGAAAGTGACTTCATTGAGTTCGCAGGTGTCAAAAATGGAATCCCATACCACTTAATTCAGCAACGTATCCTCCACAACAATTTTTTTTTTTTCGGTGATAATTGTAAAAAAAGAAGTCTAAACATCGCAAAATGCTTAACAAAAAAAAAAAAAAAAGGTACACCCACAGCAGGGATTGAACCCGTGCCCTCTGCATGTGAAGCAGACGTCTCTTTACTGAGCTACTGAAGGAACTCTACCATGCATAATAATGCAGTGGGTAGACTGTATGTCGGAAGCTTGCTGCCAATTTCCTTTCAATACATGCACTCCCAGCTTGAAGTTGGGCAGCACCAAGCATAGGCCACATTCGCACCAAGTAAAGAAACCGTACTCGTGCGTATTCAACTCGGAGTACGCACTTCGTGCTTGACGTTTGAGCGAGCGATGTCTTCAGCCATGAGAAGGGACGACGGCTCGGCGACGTCTTCGTGCAATCGGCTTGGTGGTCGGGCGTGTCGTACGGGAGGAATATCAATTCTTTTGATCGGTCCAAAATTTCTTTCGAAGGAGGACAGAATTTGTTGGTACCGTGAACGACAGTTCTGAAGTAGAGGTCCAACGCCCGTCATCTGCAGCCATCCGCTAGTCCCACGATACACAAAACGACGCCATGTTGAGAATTATGCAGTGAACGCACAGAATGCTTCCGGTTGTCTGCGCTATCTTTCTTTTTCAATCAACGTACCGTATTTACTCGCACAATGAACGCACTCGCGTAATGAACGCACCCCCAAGTCGGCTCTCAAAATTTCGACTTTTTTTTCCCTCGCGTAATAAACGCACCCCCAACTCGGACGTCAAAATTTTGACCCCTCCCCCACGCGCGCGAAATGAATGCACTTTTCTATCCTGGTGCAGTGAGGTCGTGAATGCATGGGCAGCGTGGGCGAACAAAACACCTTGCAAAGGCGTTAAAAAATAAAAAAAATCCAGCGGAAGCAAGAAAAAAAACATGGAGAGGAGCTTTTTTTTTTTTCTTGCACAGCGCCGTCTGGACTTTGGGTCGCGCGCCTCGCGGAAGGAGATAAGAAAAAGAAGCGGAGAAGTCCTCGCGAAGCAAAACAGCTTGCGAAAGGCAACAAAAAAAAACGGAACCAAAAAAAAAACATAAAAAGGAGCTATCTTTTTTTTTTTCTTCCTTTTTGCACAGCGCAGTTTAGTTTCGGGGTTGCGCGCCGCGCGCAAGGAGATAAGAAAGAAAAGCCCCCGGCTAAGCAAAGCAAAACAGCTTGCGAAAGGCGGCAAAAAAAAGTCCACGGAACCAAGAGAAAAAAGAAACATAAAAGAAGCTTTTTTCTCTTTTTTTTTTACACACCGCAGTTTGGTTTTGAGGTCGCACGCAAGGAAATAAGAAAGAAAAGCGGAGCGGAAAGAAAGAAATGCGCAAGAAAGAAAACATGGAGAGGAGCTTTTTTTTGCGCATCGTAGTTTGGTTTTCGAGTCGCGCGCCGCGCGCAAAGGGATACGAAGTTACGTCGATGTTTCGGGATAAAAGGGCCGTTCATTATGCGAGTAAATACGGACGCAAAAATCTTACCCCGCGTAATGAACGCACCCCCCAACTTTGCATCGATTTTTCGGGAAAAAAAGTGCGTTCATTATGCGAGTAAAATACGGTGTTTGCAGCTTTTGTGAAACTACAAAAAATGGGTTTCATATTTTGTTTTCTGTTTTTAATAATATTGACTGTGTGCCTTCAATGACCCACGACTTGGATTAAATTTGGTGGTCGCATCGAAACCTTAGGAAACGGCCCGTGACTACGGAAAAGAGAGTGAAGGCGAGAGATTCGAGCCGGCCAGTTCTCGATCGGCGGTTTACAGGCAAAAAGAAACAGGATCTCAAGCCGCAAATTCTGTTCTGAGTAGTTGGGCTCTCATATGTCACATACAACTACAAACCTCGGCGAGCATAAATACCCTGTCAGCGTCCCTTTAAGGGGAGGCACGGCCTACAGGGGTCTACTTTTTAAATACTTTGCCGATTGCAATTAAACTTTTACCATATGTTAGTTATGCAAACTTGGGAGGGCATGCAAAATTTCAACCAACAAGGAAGATTTTGTGCCAAGTTACGGTGAAATTTGTCATAAAAAGAAGATTGATGCAACACCAATGAAAAAAATCTATCATTCACAAAAAAAAAGAAAAATTACAACTTTTTTTGCATATATGTAATGTTCAATAAGTGATGAACAAAGTAAGGTATGTAGCAATATTTAATATAGCAAGCATCAGCATGAAAACAGGAAGTTTAAAAGTGGCTTCATTTTTCTCTCATATGACTTTTTCTAAAATCAACTTTTTCTTGGTGAACAACTGAAAATTATTAAAAACAAAGTACCTTACTAAATTCTCCAGTAAATTTCACTCCAGAAAAACAACACTTCAGAAGTCTCAGTTCAAACTCTAAAAAATGATAGTTTTTCAAAAATGGAAAAGTGTTCAAAATGGCAAACTGAGAAAAATGTGTTTGAAAGTTCAAACAGTGTTCGGCTGAAAACAGTGCTTACTATATCATCTAAAACGCTCCAGGACCATAGGTCCTGGAGCGTTTTAGATGATATCGAACGTGTGCACGAAATGCACACGTCCAAAAGTTCGTCGTCTCCGGACTTCTCTGCTTTATGTACGGACTGCGCCGCGCTCTGCATCACTTTGCTGGCGGCCTTCGTAGCTGCGTCGTGCACTTTTGATGCTATCTTCTGGGAAGACTTCAGGCACATCGGTGGAGGTACATTCATGCCAGAAAAGACGTTTGGCAACTTGGTGAAACCAATGCCGCAGTCGCGCGCGGCTAGTCCGATACGCGCGGAAAGTTCATTTTGGCGAGTGTCGCCGATGTTCGACGAGTGCGGTGCGCTCGCCACCTCTCCACACGACGGGCACTCGACGATAAACCCGAGGAGCGCACCTTTGCCACTTTCCTTTAGCTCCAGGCAAGACCCGGCACACTCTGGGCACAGCAGAGCTCCTACCAAAGCCTTGGCACAAGAAACTTCGAGCAAGCGGTAGCCTTTGAGTTCGCCGCTGTCACGGCTGTCACCTAGGCCTAGCGGCTCTCCGGAGCACTCATCCCGTCGTAGCATTTCCATCTTGCGCTCAATCGCGGTCAGCTCATCTTCCTTTGGGGTGTCAGGAGTTGGAAGCGGCGACAGAAGCCTCGATTGTCCCGCGCAGTCCGAGTCTTCAGGCGGCGATGGGCCAGGAGACGGTGACGGGCTTGAAGACGGCATTGTTCCGACGACTCCGAGACGGCGGTGCAGCGATTTTGCGAGGTCGACCTCCTTCAATGCCTCTCGGTTTTCCACGCTTACGCTTCCGAGCACCAAACGTAAACGACTTCCTGCCATTCACCGCCGGCATCGTATCGATAAACTTGAAAACCGTAAAGTAAGCAAGGCGCGCTACGCTGGTAGAAAACGAAACAACTGAACTCGGCAGGCGATCACGCGCGCGAGCGAGTGTCTTTTAGTCACGTGGCTTGTCCGAGCGAATCGGAGCTCCGTATGCGTCGAGCTGCCCAATAGGAGCGCGTACAGCGTTTCATAGCTCTTTCCGAAGGATGTTTTCGCGGGGGTTCTCTCGCCTGAATGGACAGCGTTGAACAATAAGCCGGAGCGTAAACAAAAGAGAAAGAACTGCTCTTTCCAACGAGGGGTCCCACGCCACGCTAGGCCTAGCCAACGAGCGGCTAGCGCGCTTTGAAATCGGCAAACGCGCGGGTGTGCTCGCGTTTCTGGCCAGCGCGCGCGGCCGCCGACAGCCACGTAACCGGGAACGAAGCACACA